>ML343401.1:0-65049 GCA_005239505.1 Nicotiana paniculata
GCATAACCCGTTGATCATTTCCAGACACTGGCATAACCCAGTGATCTCTTTTCCCCAGGCAACGGCATAACATGTTGACCTTTTCCCAGACACCAACATAACCTGGTGATCTCTTTCTTGACAACGGCATAGCCCGTTGATCCTTCCCCAGACACCGGCATAACCTGGTGATCTTTTTCTTGACGACAACATAACTCTGTCAATTTTCTTTCCAACATAGGGTCTCCACTCCCTAGTTGATTTTACCTTTAGGCATAGGGTATCCACTCCCTAGTCTACAATAACTCCGGGTGTGCCATTCCCGGTTTTTCATTGCTTTCAATAATAAGGTAGCATATATTTTCTTACAATAACTCACAAAATTTTCCTAGTGAAAACTGGGGCAGAAAATTTCGTTTGTTTGTTTTTATTTTGCACAGATTACAATTTAGGACAATGGACTCAAGACGACCAAAAGAAGAAGTTTTGATCCAGAATAAAGAAAAGAAAAAGAGAAGACCAAACCCAAGGTGCAGAAGTGGAAAAGACGTGGACTATTCAGGACGAGATTGAAGTCATCCGTTCTGTATATCCTGCCCTGATCCGAAAAGCTAAAGAAGATTTGACCAACACCTACAACGAACAAGCATCAAGATTAAGATCAGAGTCTGTATAAAGAAGCATCCAAGACTCATAGATAGGAATCTTGTAACTCGTAGTTGATAGGCTTAGTTAGTCTTTTCTTTTTGATTTTGATGTAATAATGGGACCGCGGACCGGAACCTCGACGGAACGGCACCTCACTCGAGTCCCTCATCCTCTCCACCCACTCCATCACTCCAAAACTTCTTGAACTACACGCGACCTGATTCCCTTATAACCCGGGATATGTAGGCTGTCCAAAACCAGGACTCGGTCACATTCTCCTTTCTTTTAGTTTTAGGTCTCTCTAAATAAGGGTCGGGTCAAAAAACTTGTCTCGTCGTTCTTCGCCTGAAAACTCTTCGCGCTTCCAGCCAAAGAGGGGCAGCTGTAGACATGTAATTTTTGACCCTCATCGAAATTTTACCCATATTAGCGTTTTAATATTTAATTTAGGTCTAATATAACTATTTTTACTAGTTTTGACTATTTTACTTTATTTTAAGCACAAAAAGATATAATATAAAAAAAAATTACAATTTTTTTTTAATAATATTTAGTAGTATATTTTAATTAATTAAGAGTAACTTTTATTTTTATAAACACACTATATCTTTTTTTTTGTAGTCTTCCTAGCCCAAAAGTAAAATCCAACAAGCCATGTCCCAAGCCCATGATTCCTAAGCCCATACCCTTTAACCTAGAAGACCTCTAATATAAAAAGACCTCAAGGGTCATCTTCTTCCGGAAAATTTTTGACAATCGGACCCACTCCCCAAGCACCTCTTCTTCATTCATTCACCCTACACATCCCCCCCTCCAGCTGCCGGAGAAATCAACAAACAGTAGCCGCCGCTGTACTCAACCTCAAACTCGTCGGAACAGCGGCCCACCATGAAAAGCGGTCATACCCCTCTCGTTCACGGCCAACTACTCCTTTCCCTTCCTACTCTCTCTCCCTTCTCTGTCGCTTCTCTCCTTTGAACGTCACTGCTGCAGTTGCTTACCAGTCGCCGCCAGATTCGACCAACGGCGAGAGACATCCATTGTTCCAGTCGGAATCGTGGTCTCCATATTGTTATCTATTAATCGAAATCGCCCAAAAAACTCCATCTCCGCCCATTTTTGGCTTCATCTCCTTCTTTCTTTCTTAAGATCAATAGAGGTTTAAAATCACTAGTTGAGTTCAGTGAAATATCAGGGGAGGCTTTCCGGTGGAAATATTGTTTGCGGTCCTATCATTTTTGAGTTTCAAAGCTGCCACCCATTTAAATTTTAGATTCACTTGAGCTCCGTCGAAGTTTCCGGTGCCATTTTCGGTCATGGTTAGTTCATACAAAGTCCGACAGATCTCTGTTCCTGTTGTATCGAAGAGTTTAGCTATTGAAAGGTCCATTTCTACTCTATTAACTATTTCTGTGCTTTATAATTGTTTGCAATACTGAGGTTTTTTTTATATTGTTTATTCGTTTATATGGTGTTGCCGAAATGAGTTGGAAATACTTTGGTCCTTCTTTCTTTTACAAAAGGTCGAATGTGATTTTGGAATAGGAATACAAATGATAGCAACTGAAAGTATGAAAGTATGAAAGTATTCACTTAATTATTAATCTTTTGCATGGAAAACGATCAAATCACAAACATGATCTTCCCTTAGGCGCAATGTAATAATAAATTATTGTGGCTATGGGTACGGTTCCCGTGACATGGTCACGATACCTAATCTCAATTTTCGGGTGTGCAACTCATGCCCCCGACCCTAAATTCAAACAATAATAAAATCACACGTACCAATCGCGGGTGCATTTCATGTGACGCGGTTGCGATGTGTCCAAAACAAAAAGTGCACGCCATCGTGACTTGAATTAAAATAATTCTATAAATATTAAAAAGCGGCTAAAAAGTAAGAAGGCTAAAAATGCACAATATGCTAAAATATGTAAATAATAAGAAAATTTAGGCCAAATATCAATAGTTAAGCAACCGTGATAGAACCACGGAATTCGGGAGTGCCTAACACCTTCTCCCGGGTTAACAAAATTCCTTATCCAGATTTCTGGTTCGCAGACATTTTAAACAGAGTCAAAATGTCCTTGGTTTGGGATTTCAATAAATAAATGGTGTCCCAGAACATCGTCAAAAATCCGGGTGGCGACTCTGAAAACTAAAATAAATCTCAAATCCGAATAATGTCACTTCAAGTGGAAAAACTCCCTTATTACCCTTCATCAATCTGGGGGGTAGTTGAAAAAGGAGGTGTGACAACGATGTGGTCAATTATCTCTTGGACCCTTCGCCTGATAATACCCTTCTCTTGAAGCAAGCCCCCGATTTGTTGGGATCTCGCCTCTAAAGTTTGGGCATCCTTGTGACTCTGTTCTTGCCATTGTTGCAACTCTTTTTCTAACCGAGCCATCATGGCATAGCACTGTTCCCTCTCTGTTTTAAACCTTTTTTCCTGTTTGGCCATCTCGTTCTCGAAGGCGGCCAATTTTTCCTTCAAGCCCACGACTTCCTGGTCATATTTCCTTTTTAGTCTCTGGACAAATTCTGTTCTTTCTTCTGCGCTTCTTGTTAATCTTGCCCGAACTTCGGCCAGTTCTTCTTCAACTTTGTCTAAATCATTCCCATAGCTACATACTTTATGCCTTAGGCTGTTGATAAGACTTTCATCAGCCCTGCTTCTCTCTGGGTTCTCAGCAGCTATTTTCAGTTCTTGTATCTGGGCCCGGAGGACTTCATTTTCTTGGGCTAATCTATTTTTCTCCCCTTTAATCGAGGCAGTATGTATAATGTTTTCGAACTTGATTTCCCTGACCTGGGCCTCTAATTTGCTTATGGTGGCTCGGTAGCTGTTCTCTTTTTCTAACCAAGCCCAATGCTCTTGAGTTTGCTCGGCGAATTGTTGTACATGGGGTTTCTTTGCGGGTCGTTCTTGCTCTTGATGCTCCCTGCCTCTTACACCGTACCAAGAGGTGTAGGCGGGTTCCACTTCCCCTTTGGATAAGTCCCTCACTCGAGTTTGAGGTTCTAAAAACCTGCACTTGTTCCAAATTTGACGGACCCTGCCTTCAAGAAATGCAGTTCTTGGGCACAACTCGATGGCTTGTTGGCTTAAATACTCGTCATGGGGAACACCCTATTGCCTCCCCAACTGGAATAAGACCCGGTGCGGGGCATATGGATGAATGCTTCGCAGGCCCATTAACAGGAGATAGCAAACCTCAGCAGACATATTGATAATCTCGCTGAGAGGGAGCCTCCCGAACGTCCACTCGATTTGGTTGGCAGTCAGTGAGCTCAAGTATGAGTGCCAGGCTTCCGTGCCTTCAGGGAATTAGTGGCCTTTTACCCGAGTACCATGTTCCTCGATGCAGTTCAAATCGGTTAAATCGTAGTTCATGTAGCCCGGGCGGTGACAGAGGTGTTCGATCAACCAGATTTGTAGGAGCAGGTTGCACCCCTCAAAGAATTTTCCCCCAGATTGGCAAACTGTCAGAGCACGGTAAATCTCAGCTAAGACCATCGGTATCAGTGTTCCATTGGACTTTTTCATCATGAAGTCTGTTATTCCCTCAAGTCCGATGTCTATGAATCCGTCACTTCTTGGGCAGATCAAGGTGCCCAAGAATGCTACCACAAAAGCTAGCCCCCGGCGGGCTTCCCATTTAGCCTGATCTTTGTGAGTTAGACCAGTGTTGTTAGCCTCATAACCCTGGGGATCTCCATAACGTCTGTAAAGAAAGTAGAAAGTGCAGAAGCCTTCGGACAAGTGTGGGTCTTGGACGTCCCGGCTAATGTTCAACAGATCCAAAAACTTGTGGGGAGTCACCGCCTTGGGTGCTACTGGGTACCAACTTCTGAGATTGTCATTGAGACCAGCATACCCCGCTATTTCCTTTAGCGTGGGTGTCAATTCAAAGTCCAAAAAGTGGAATACATTGTGGGCGGGATCCCAGAACGACACTAGAGCCTCGACGATGTCCAACCTCGGCTTGATCATTAAAAGGCCAGTAAGTCCCCCTAAAACTTTTCTAACAGACTTTCTACTGGTTTCCCCCAGGTTGCTCCACCCCATATGAAGTCCTAGAGGGATTTCCTCGACTGCTTTGAAGGGGATGTTTTCAACTGTATTCATCCTGCAAATTCGTTCTTTTTTATTAAGACCACAGAAATTTTTTCGAAAAGTGTCATTTTGGCAAAGGGTTTTGTAATAAAGAAAATGGACCACTTTTGCGAATACGGCCTTTTAAGGTTGTGTTCGCGAATTGGGTCGAAATTTAAAGACAAAACACAGGCGGCCATTTTTGCAAAATGGCCTTCCGGAGCCCCACTTGGGCGATCAGGCTATAATGGCGTCACCTAATTTTATTTAGGGCTATATCCGTTTGATTTTGTAAAAATGGAGTTGGACCCGATGAGGGTTTCCTACGTATCCCACACCCGTGAGAATCAAACAAAGCGTAGTTCGGGAAAAATCCTGATTGACTAAAAATATACACCCACTCATTTTGTTTTATATATATATATATATATTCTTCTTTTTTTTTATAGAAATTTTGGCAGAGTTTTGGGGTAAATACGAGGATTTTAAACAGGGTGAATTCTCTATTCTGCCTCACTCTTGGTTTTTCTTTCCTTTTTTTGGTTTAGTCGGTCAATACACAAGTTGAGACAACTAAATGCATACGTAGAAAATAAGATGCATCAGGGTAGTCTTTCATTTCGGGTACACCTGACCTAGACGGACCCAACCCCTGTGTTGAGTCCCCTAAGTCAAATGCACATGATGCAAATAAGCATTGTTACTAAGGATCCGGCATGAGGTTTTTGTTATTCTAGGTTTAAACCTGAAGTTTTCTTCTAGAACAGGCTTACCCGAGCGGACAGCTCGAGCCGAGGTCGGGGCAGCGTACCGGGAATACAGAAGTTTCACTGGCTTTGCAACTTATCCGTACCTCGTTCTAAAATTTGGATATGACTCTAATAGAAAAGAAGTCACAAGAAGTGCACACTTCCCAGATGATTTAGAAGACTCAGAGAGAAGAGGGTTTCGGCACAATTTATATACAGTTCAGATAATATCAAAGCGGTAAAAAGCAGCATTTAGCACATTAGGTTCAAACATATAAAATCAGATAATAAAGCCAAATATAACAGTTATTTTAAGCTAGAATTCTTAAACCCTGAACCAGAGATTCTGGGTTAACAACCTTTTCCCCAGCAGAGTCGCCAGAGCTGTCACACCTCCTTTTTCCACTACCCCCGGATTAATGAAGGGGTAATAAGGGAGTTTTTCCAATTAAAGTGACATTATTCGGATTTGGGATTTATTTATTTATTTCAGAGTCGCCACCCGGATTTTTGAAGATGTTCCGGGACACCGTGTTTATTTTAAAAATCCCAAACCGAGGAAATTTTGACTCTGTTTTAATTTGTCTGCGACCAGAAATCCGAGTAAGGAATTCTATTAACCCGGGAGAAGGTGTTAGGCACTTCCGAGTTTCGTGGTTCTAGAACGGTCGCTTACTATTAATATTTGGCCTAAATTGTCTGATTATTTACATATTTTCTGCCTATTGTGCATTTAGCCGTTTAATTTTTAACCGTTTTTAGTATTTATGAATTTATCTTGAAATAAGTCACGATGTCATGAACTTATTTGTTTTTGGGCCATATTATAACTACGCCACATGAAATGCACCCGCAATTACAACATGTGATTTTTATTATAGTTTGAAGTTGAAGACGGGGACATGAGTTGTCGCACCCGTGTGTAGATTACGTAGTCAAGACTATGGTCGTGACGGTTTTATAATTCCCATTTGTGGCGATGTTTGAGTTTCCTATTTTTTGAAAGAGCGTTTAATTTTTTTGATCGATTAGGACCTTTATGGATTTATCTTAGACAAGTTACGATGACGTATACTTGTTGTTTTTGAATGACATAGCAAAACGTCACATGAAATGCACCCGTGATTGCTATGTGCATTTTCAGTTGTTTAGAATTGAGGGTCGGGGACATGAGTTGCCACTCCCGGGTGTAGTTTATTGTAATTTTGAGGTAATGAACAATTTTGTCAAGTTTCAAAGTAAAGGTATGCATTCTACCTAAGGATTATCTAGAATGATATTCACTAGTCTAAAGACAACATGTTTTGGGTTATGGCCACTTTTTAGCCCAATTTATCGTTTAACTCTCCGGCCAAAAACTAATTGGGACTAATTCAATAAGGGTAAAATCCATACAACTACAAAGAGAATCGTGCCATCATATAGAGCAAGTCGAAATACTAATTTGCAAATCACTTATTTAAAACAGTTAAATGAACACATAGTACCTTGACTGAAATAGTTTTATCAACTTCAAATGATCTAAACTCATACTTTTTGATATACACCTTGAGTTCTATATATTGCTGTAAATTTGGACTCTTAAGAACACGAGATAAATCTGATGAGAGATTACTTTGAATAGCAAATTCATATTTATATATACTTCAAAATTCCTTTGATCTAAACGTAGTCGTTTCCAGAACTTCGATAGGTATTTACGGGGGTCATTTAGACAAGTTGATTTGAAAGCTAAATTGTAAGAAAAGATTTAGAAAGGGTGCCTTTGGATTTTTCAGTCAAAATCCAAGTGCTTAAAATATTGATGCCTGAAACTTTGTACTTAAATCTGAGAATAAACAACCTTGAGGTTAAGGGCTCTTCGCGTTTTCCAGGCCCATTGGATTATGCTCAGACTTTGATGGGCCATTATAAATAGTTTGGTCCATCTTAAACTATCCAGAATAGTCATGTTTGAGTCTAGTGTACTCAAAACAAATCTGGGGCTAATTATACACATTTTTTGAAAGTTATAGGAACACATACATACTGAAATAAAGGACTGCTAATATAAATAAACATAATGTCCGGTCTTATATTACAAATAAAGCATATACAAAAGGCTGTAATTACGCTATTACATTGTTCTTAAATTAAATACATAAGTTCTAATAATAAGAAGAAAAATAAAAAGAAACAAGGTAAGCTACTGCCCCTGTTCAAGCCAACAAATTTCACCCTTTAGGATCTGTATTCTTCGGCTTTTAGTCCCAACTGGACCATACAGAACTCATGTGCGTTGTAAGAGACTGAATCTGATCATTACAGGGATCAAATTCAACCCTTTACATGCTGCTCTCCATAGTGATATAAGATATAAGTCGTCCAAACCAACATATATATAAACATCTTATGGGTGCATCTGACCATTAAGGGGGTCAGATTCACTACCTTTTAATGCTATCTAATGACTCTATTACGACTTCATGGATATAGAATTAATCCCAGAAGCCTTTTTGAGAGATAATTCTACAGTTATAATCATACATAGATGAACAATCAGATTTTTAACTAGTAATTACAGATTCAGCAGAAGGAAAAGCCACATGTTTTATGCATTTTTCTTAGATTGAATCTGACTATAAAGGAGAGTCTGATTCAAACTTACAGATGCAATCTTGTTTGCCATTTTTAACAGCCATACCACTGCTTCAAACAGTATTCATTTGGACACTTTGACCATTCTTGGCTTTTTTAGAGACTGAATCAGACCATATAAGGGTTCAAGATTCTTTACTCTATAGCCCTTTTGACTACATGTTGTATACCCTTTATAGGATGAGTTTCAGCCACCTACACTACTGTTTTGTGAACTTATTATGGGGTGACTTTGACCATTGGAAGGTTAGATTCATCTACCCTAGTGTTGATACTAACCTATCTATAGATTTTCTTGTTGAATCTCTTTATTGACCAAAGAGACTCAATTGAAAAGCATATTTTTCTGCACTCTTATAGAGAGAGCCTGACCATAGAGAAGGTCAGATTCTACACCTCAGTACAGCCTTATTTTTTAATATGGAACTATGAGTATTTACCATGTTTATATACATTTGGCCAGAAATAACAAAATGTTTCAGCAAAGAGATAGCAACAACACCAACATTATTCATCACATTCAAACAGGTTCATTAATATGCTAATAAACATCGATACAGTCACATGTACATAAAGCAAGAGAGATAACCTCATTTCATCAATGTCAAACTAATTTAAGCAGGGAGAAGAAGAAGAAGATTCCAATTCAAGATATTTCATTAAGAAAAGATGAGTTAAATACATACCTTTTAAGAGAGAAACAAACAAAGAGACTTGACCAAATAAAGGTCAAGTATGAACAACAAGAAGGAAGAGAGATCAACAAGCAGCAAACAGAAAACCCCCCAAAGAAAACCAACCATTCCAAGCAAGAATAACCCAGAAATCTTGAGTGTGGATGTTTGAAGTAAGAACTTCCAGAAAACCAAATTCAGCAACTGAACTAGGCCCTCTACTTATGATACTTGTTTTTATAAAAGGGAATCAGATTCAAAACCTTTAAAGTAAGACAGTATTTCTGGAAAAAAAAATGGGAAGGATTTTGTATCCTAGCAGCTCAAAAGTGTAAAAATTCTAACCCCTGCACCTCTAAAAAGAGGGTCTACTTATAGGATATTTGGGAATGGGATATTCTTTGAATATTCCCTATCCAATACTGAAAAATAATACCAAAACAGTACATAGAGCAGCTGTCAACCCTATCTTTGGGACATCTGCCCCTATTCTAGAACATTCTTACCTATTAAAAGACCCTTTTACCCTTAAAATTCTGATTTCCTTAGTCTACATTACTTATTGTACCCCTTGGAGTCCTTGAATTTATCATTGGGTAATCAAGGTTAAGCTCACTTTGGGTTATTATTTAACTCTAGTTAACTAACACTAGTTAGGTTTACTAGTTAACTAAGCATTAACTTTGGTTAGTTAACCCCAACTATGTTCTTTAGTTAACTATTAGTTGTTCTTGACTAAGGTTGAGATAATTAATTAAAGGTTAATTGATTAAATGCCTAGAGTTAGTTTCATACTACTTACTTATGTTTAAATCAATTAATTGAAGTAAACCAATCAGTTTTGACTTCTTAAATTAAGTTAACTGTTTTAGTTTAATTAAGTCAAACTCACTTACCTAAAATCAGAAAACTTAACTAATTATCAAGCCTAGGTTAAATGATTTGTTCTAGTTAATTAGTCCTAAATTAATTACCTTAGGCAGATTTTAAGACTTAGTTAGTTAATAAAAAATGGTTAGTTTATTAGACTTCTTCTTGATCCTAGTTAATTATATTAGTAACTAAACTCTCAACGAAGTTGGGAGCCTAATTAACTAATAAAATAATCTAGGTGAATGATTAATCTTCATATTATACTAAGGTTAGGGTGAGTAATCAAATAGAGATGGACAATAGCATTTAGAGAGGAGATAAACGACAGTAAAGGTATTCTGGAGAACTTAAGCATGAACCAATAAGCTAATTATTAATTTTAAACAAGTAGAACCTCTAATAAATCAATGATGATTAACAGGAAAACCTAAATGACTAAACATGGTTGCAAAAACAGTCTGAAATGTGCATAACATGTTAAACACTAAATCAATCAAATCGAAGGTAGTGCGAATCAAAACAGAACATTCATACATGCAGACAATGACGAAACCTAAGTTAGGAAACATGGTTAAACAGGGAAACCTAATTACTTAATTGACAAGAATAAAATCAAGACATGACTGTCATGAAATACATTTAGAGCTTAAGCTAAACGATGAGGAAGAAATATAAACAGGTGGAAGAAAGCGATGAAAGAAAACAAGAGATATAAACAGTGATACAACAAAAATAATTAAACTATGACATATTCATGCTAATAGCACAACAAAAATAGTTAGAAGGGGAGGAGGGGATACCCGTTAAAGGGGTTTTTTGTCGGGAAAGAGAAAGGAGGTCGTTGGACCTTACTGGATCCAGTGGGGTTTGAAAATGAATCAAACCTTCATGAATCGATTGCTCTAGTTAAGAGCAATCGACCCATGAAGGTTTGAACCATTGATTGTTCTTGAATCGGCCGGGGAGTAGTTTTTGGGGTTTTCATATTCTTAGATCTGAAACCGGTGCAAATCGATTGGGTTTTTAGGGAAACCAGCAACGGGATATGATATAGGGGATGATGGTGATTGCCTGGTGAGAAGTTGGGGTTGATTGGAGGTCGTCCGCCATCGGTAGGCGATTTCCGGTGGGCGGAGCAAGGTGGGAACCCTAGGCGGCTAGGGTTTTTAGAGAGAAGAGAGAGAGACAGACGAAAGGGAAAGGGGGGGGGGGNGTTTGGAAGGGTGCTGGGACAGGCTGGGTAAGGGGGTTTTGGGCTTGGTTTGTTTTAGTTTGTAAGGATTGGGTTTGTGCCTGGGTAGTTTCAAGCCCAGGACCGAAATTGGCTTTTCTTAATTAATTCACTAATTAACCTAAATAAGTTCAAATCTAATTTAATCCAACAAATGTTAGCAATTAATTTTAAACCTTATTTTTCATCTATTTACATATTAATTAAGAATAAAACAACCAATTATATATTCCTAATTAAAATCTATGATTTATCGAATAAAAATGATTAATATTTTTAGTAATTAGTTATTAAAAACTACATTACGTTAAATACTCGTCATTCGTCTATTATTTAATTAATTATAAATAATAAATTCATAATTCCTTGATAATAGTGATGCAAATTTTAATAATTTTAAAAGATGAATTATGGATATGCCAAAAAATAATTCACAATTAATTACTGAAAAATCAACAAAAATTCATAAAATCAATTAATTTATTGAGATTTTATAGGACGATACGGCAAGTAAAAATCACATGCTCACATCCACACCTATAACAATCCCATCTATGTGGAAACCGTGACCCACTCCACTCCACCTATCCCACAGGTGTCCGAGTCTGAAGAAAAGGATTTACTTATCAGGAACCTGGCCGAGGAGCTTAGGAAACTGACCAGCCGAGTCCAGGGTGTTGAAGGAACCAAGGGGATTAAAGGGTTGAATTATGAAGACCTTTGTATCCAACCTGATGTCGAACTGCCCGAGGGGTACAAACCTCCAAAGTTCGAAATGTTTGACGGTACTGGTGATCCGAGAGTCCATCTGAGGACTTATTGTGACAAACTCGTTGGCGTGGGAAAGGATGAAAGAATCCGCATGAAGCTGTTCATGAGGAGTTTGAAGGGAGACACACTGTCTTGGTACATTAGCCAAGACCCCAAGAAATGGTCAAACTGGGTAAGCATGGCGTCTGATTTTATGGACATGTTTAGATTCAACACAGAGAACACACCAGATGTGTTCTACATTCAAAATTTGAAGAAGAAACCTACAAAAACCTTTCGCGAGTATGCTACTCGCTGGAGGTCCGAAGCCGCTAAAGTTAGACTCGCTCTAGAGGAAGAACAGATGAACAAGTTCTTTGTCCAGGCTCAGGACCCGCAGTATTATGAATGGTTAATGATGGTTGAAGGCCACAAGTTCTCTGACATCATCAAATTGGGTGAGCGGATTGAAGAAGGTATTAAAAGCGGTATGGTTACAAATTTTGAAGCCTTGAAAGCCACTAACAAGGCTCTACAGTCTAGTGGTGTGTCTAAGAAGAGAGACGTGGGAGCCGTAATGGTTGCAAAAAGAGCCAAGTCCCCACTCAAATACCAAAACTATCCAACACCTCCACTCACATACCATCCAACCCCGAATTACCAAGCACCCTCACCAAATTACCAAGCTCCACCACCTTCCTACCAAGCTCCACCGCCCACATATCAACATGTTTCTCCCAGATATTCACAACCCACTCCTTTCTACCACACTTATAATTCCCAGCCATCCCATTACCAATCACCCCCTGCACGCCAAAACTTCCCTAGACCTCGTCCCAATTTTGATCGCCGCCTTCCAAAGTAATACACCGCCATAACCGAGCCCATTGACCAGTTGTATGAGAAGCTCAAAGCTGCTGGGTATGTCACACATATCTCTGCTGCCACCCCTGAGAACCCTTCTCAGTGGGTTAACCCAAACAAATCCTGTGCATACCATTTCGGCATGAAAGGACACACCATCGAAGAATGCTGCTCTCTGAAGTACAAAATACAGGCTCTCATTGACAACAAGATTATTGTGGCAAAAGACCCCGCTCCAAACATCCGCGACAATCCTCTGCCAGACCATAAGGGTAGAGGTATCCATATGATTGAAATAAAAGATGATTGGGATCCCGAGGGGTCAATCGGGTTGATCGCAGAAGGCGATGACCCAAAGAAACCCCCAGTCACTCTTAAACTGATCATAGTCCAGATTCAACCATCTGAGGACGTTGAGGTGAATATGTCTATATTGTTTGAGTTTGAAGCAGCACCACCTGCAAAGTCACCAGTGCCAATTGAAGTTGAGTTTGTATCTCCAGCAAATGCACCGGCATCATTTGAGGTCACAGTCTTGCCACCCCGAACACACATTCCGTTTGAAGTAAGGATGGATACACCAATTCCGGTGGCAATGTCAACCACGCCACCCTTCTATTCAAACGCCATCCCTTGGGACTACACAACCGAGGCGAGAAGGAAAGGCAAGGTCAGGTCTGAGGAAGCTGTCGCAGCACAGGGTATGATGAGAAATGGTAGGGTCTACACCCCTGAGCATCTGGCTGAGTCAAGCAAGCAGGCTGCCAACCGGCCTCCCCTTATCGAAACAGGTCTCGATGACCTTTGGAGAAAGGTACAGGCTAAGGAGTATTCTGTGATCGACCAGCTGAACAAGACACCGACAGAGATATTCATCCTCTCTCTGCTGCAGAATTCTGAAACACACAGAAATGCTTTGTTGAAAGTGTTGAGTAAAGCAGATGTGCCAAACAACATCACTAGTGGGGAATGGCCAATATGGTAGGCCAGGTATTGGAGAGTCATAAAATCACTTTTCATGAGGACGATCTACCACCTGAAGGATTGGGGCACAACAAACCATTTCACATCACCGTGCAATGCGAAGATCATTTCATCACAAGAATCTTGATCGATGGAGGTTCCAGTCTTAACATCTGTCCGTTGATAACATTCAAGAAATTGGGTAAAGGGCTACATGTGATAAGGGATACAGCGATCAATGTGAAAGCCTTCGATGGTTCTCAGAGGTCCACCATGGGGGAGATCAGTCTATGTCTGCAGATGGGACCGACTTGGTTCGAAGTGTATTTCTAGGTGATAGATGTGCCAGCATCCTACAACCTGTTGTTGGGATGACCCTGGATTCATGTTGCTGGAGCCGTAGCGCAACGCTACATCAGGCGGTAAAATTTGAGTGGAACCACCAGGAGGTGATTATTCATGGTGACGGTAGCAACCCCATTTATAATCGTCAAACTATTCTGGCGATTGACGGAAAAAGGAAGATAGGCGGTGGAACTTACCACCACATTGAAGGGGTCAATGCTATCGACAAGGACAAGTGGTGGGACAACGAGATTGAGAGCATCCTGAACTGGAGAGGATATGAGCCAGGCAAAGGGCTCGATAAGAACCTCCAAGGGATCACGAAGCCCATAAAGCTCAAGGAACATGGCACCACTTTCGATCTGGGGTATGAGTACACTTGGCAGAAATTAAACGGCTGGTCGCCACCTTGGCGCGGTCCTTATTACCCTTTGGAGCAGCCGATACCTCATCTTGAGCAGACTTTCAAGCAGGTCGACGCTTTTTACGGTTCAGACGAGGAAGAAGCACTTGCAGCAATAAGGAGTTTGTTCCTAAAGGACGAAGATATGGATTGTTGTGTTGTTCTCGAGGAGGAGGGGGAGGAAGGCCCTTCCATACAGACTGTAATCAAGGGGACATACCTCAAGAACTGGTCTATCAAGACAACTAAAGCCCGACGAGCCTCGAGGTAGCAAGGCTAAAACAAGCATTATTCACTATTTTATTTACTAAATGATTTTCCTTTTCCTGCATTTTTCAATTTCTACAATAAAGATCTTCAATGTTCAAACAGTTATTCAATCCATCAAAGCATCTTCTAAATTTCTCTTACGAATCCGATATTTATTGCTATTGTTTTCTCTCATTACTTTATATATACAGCATTACTATTACTTGTCTTGATGAACTGATGACTATGACATGCAACGAGACAACGCATCAAACGGACATTGATTCAGATAAAGACGACATACCTGACGAGATTGTCAAAGAAGTTGAGAACTTTCAGAATAGACCTAAGTCCAACCTGGGTGAGACCGAAGTTATCAACCTAGGGTATTCAGAAAACGTCAAGGAGACTTGCATCAACATTCATTTGTCACCATCAGAAAAGAAAGAATACACAGAGTTTCTAAGAGAGTATGAAGATGTATTTGCATGTTCGTATGATGACACGACTGGTCTAAGTACATCTATTGTGGCTCCCAAACTTCCAACCAATCCAATGTGTCCACAAGTAAAACAAAAGCTCAGAAAGTTCAAACCCGACATGAGTTTGAAAATCAAAGAAGAAGTTACCAAGAAGATCAACGCCAAAGTTATCCGGGTAGTGGAGTACCCGACATGGTTAGACAACATTGTACCTGTGCCAAAGAAGGACGGGAAGGTCAGAGTCTGCGTCGAATACCGGGATCTCAAACGGGCCCGTCTGAAAGACGACTTACCCTTACCAAATATACACATTATGATTGACAACTGCGCCAAGCATGAATTACAGTCCTTCGTGGATTGCTTCACTGGTTATCACCAGATTTGGATGGATGAGGAAGATGCTGAGAAAATGGCGTTCATTACGCCATGGGGAGTGTATTGTTACAAGATGATGCCATTCGGCCTAAAGAATGCAGGGGCCACCTACATGAGGGCCATGACCACCATATTCCATGACATGATTCATAAAGATATCGAGGTGTACGTGGATGATGTCATTATCAAATCAAAGAAAGTTGCTGATCATATGGAGAATTTGGGGAAGTTCTTTAATAGATTGCGAAAATACAATCTGAAACTAAACCCCGCGAAGTGTGCATTCGGGGTTCCTGCTGGGAAGTTGCTGGGATTTATTGTAAGCCGCCGGGGAATAGAAT
This sequence comes from Nicotiana paniculata, assembly GCA_005239505.1. NCBI lineage: Eukaryota > Viridiplantae > Streptophyta > Magnoliopsida > Solanales > Solanaceae > Nicotiana > Nicotiana paniculata. Next base: position 15,663 of record ML343401.1, read on the forward strand.
TGGATCCGTCAAAAGTCAAAGCCATTCAAGAGCTACCACCACCAAGGAACAAGAAAGATGTGATGAGTTTCTTGGGGAGGCTTAATTACATCAGCCGGTTTATAGCACAGTCTACAGTCATCTGTGAGCCAATCTTTAAGATGCTGAAGAAGGACGTTGCGACCGAGTGGACCGATGATTGTCAAAAGGCTTTTGACAGAATCAAGGAATATTTGTCAACACCGCCAGTCCTAGTACCGCCCGAGCCAGGCAGACCTCTGTTACTCTATCTTGCCGTGCTAGATGGAGCTTTCGGCTGCGTTCTGGGGCAGCAAGATGAAAAAGGAAGGAAGGAACAAGCTATTTATTACATCAGCAAGAAGTTCACTCCATATGAGGCCCAATATTCTCTATTAGAGCGTACCTGTTGTGCTCTAACTTGGGTCACCCAAAAGCTGAGGCATTACTTCTGTGCCTACACAACATATCTCATATCAAGGATGGATCCATTAAAGTACATCTTTCAGAAGCCCATGCCCACTAGCAAGCTAGCTAAGTGGCAAATCCTGCTGAGTGAATTTGACATTGTTTACATGACTCAGAAGGCAGTTAAAGGACAAGCTCTGGCAGACCATATTGCTGAGAATCCCGTAGACGGAGGATACGAACCCCTGAAAACATATTTTCCTGATGAGGATGTATCATTCATAGGAGAAGGCATTGTAGAATCCTATGATGGTTGGAGGATGTTCTTCGATGGAGCAGCAAACTTCAAGGGAGTCGGTATGGGAGCAGTCCTAGTATCAGAGACCGGTCAACATTATCCGATATCCGCCAAACTCATGTTCCCTTGCACCAACAATATGGCCGAATATGAAGCCTGCATCTTGGGGCTCAATATGGCCATTGACATGAACGTCCAGGAACTGTTAGTGATCGGTGATTCAGACTTATTGGTACATTAGGTACTGGGAGAATGGGCAACAAAAAATTCCAAGATACTGCCGTATCTGCACTACGTACAGGAATTAAGAAAGAGATTCACAAAGATAGAGTTCCGGCACGTCCCAAGAATCCAGACTGAGTTCGTCGACGCATTAGCTACTTTGTCCTCAATGATCCAGCATCCGGACAAGAATTTCATCGACCCTATTCCCATAAAGATCCATAATCAGCCAGCTTACTGTGCCTATATCGAAGAAGAAGCTGACGAAAATCCTTGATTTCATGACATCGATAAGTACTTGGCAAAAGGAGAATACCCCGAGCTTGAAAATCCACTCAGAAACGCACACTTCGGAGATTGTCCAACAATTTCTTCCACAGCGGAGGAATCCTGTATAGGAAGACTTCCGATTTGGGGTTATTAAGGTGTGTTGACGCAAAAGAAGAATCAAAACTGCTGGAAGAAATTCATGCTGGGACCTGTGGCCAACATATGAACGATTTGTTTTTAGCAAAGAAAATACTCCGAGCTGGTTACTTTTGGATGACTATGGAAACGGACTGCATCCAGTATGTTCGGAAGTGCCACCGCTGCCAGATACATGGGGATATGATAAAGGTGCCTCCAAGTGAGCTCAATGCAACCAGCTCACCATGGCCGTTCGCCGCTTGGGGTATGGACGTTATTGGACCAATCGAGCCTGCCGCCTCCAATGGCCACAGGTTATTTTGGTCGCCATTGACTACTTCACTAAATGGGTCAAAGCAGCCTCCTACAAAGCAGTTACTAAGAAAGTTGTGGCCAACTTTGTCTGCGACCGCGTTGTTTGTCGGTTCAGAGTTCTAGAGTTAATCATCAGCGACAATGGTTCTAATCTCAACAGTGACTTGATGAAAGCTTTGTGTGAAACTTTCAAGATCAAACACAAGAATTCCACAACATACAGACCTCAGATGAATGGAGTCGTAGAGGCCGCTAACAAAAACATCAAGAAGATACTAAGGAAGATGATAGAAAGGCACAAGCAGTGGCATGAAAAGCTATCATTCGCTTTATTGGGATACTGCACCATTGTCCGCACATCAACATGGGAAACTCCCTATATGCTAGTTTAGGGTACAGAGGCTGTAATTCCTGCCGAAGTGGAGATTCCATCTCTAAGAATTATACAGGAAGCTGAGCTCAGCGATGCAGAGTGGGTAAGAAGCCGTTATGAGCAATTAGCCCTCATAGACGGGAAGAGAATAAATGCAGTATGTCATGGTCAACTATATCAGAACAGAATGTCCAGGGCCTTCAACAAGAAATTCAAGCCGAGACGATTCACACCAGGGCAACTGGTGTTAAAGAAAACCTTTCCGCATCAAGATGAAGCCAAGGGGAAGTTCTCTCCCAACTGGCAAAGTCCGTACATGGTTCATAGAGTGCTGACATGAGGAGCACTCATACTTGCAGAAATGGACGGAGAATTTTGGCCGAAATCGATCAATTCAGATGCAGTCAAGTGCTACTATGTGTAATATTTATGTTTCCGAAAATGATGTAATTTGAACTATGCCTGACCTGATTCTTGTTTAAGAGGGGATACGTAGGAAGACCTATGGGTTCGGTCACAATTCAATAAAAATCTATTTTTCCCCGCAATTGGAAACTGGGGCAGAATTTTGAGGAGGACCCTCAAAATTCTGAAGCGAGTAGCAGTCCACAAGCATTCACCCAGCCAACTGGGGCAGAATTTTGAGGAGGACCCTCAAAATTCCGAAGCAAGTTTAGCCAATCGCCACGCGAGCAGCAGTTAGAGGCGTCTACCCAGCAAACTGGGGCAGAATTTTGAGGAGGACCCTCAAAATTCCGAAGCAAGTTTAGCCAATCGCCACGCGAGCAGCAGTTAGAGGCGTCTACCCAGCAAACTGGGGCAGAATTTTGAGGAGGACCCTCAAAATTCCGCAGCAGGAGAGGTTGCAATGTCTTAAGCCGTGTCATGTTGTCGGTTCATCTAAAACTATTTTAGATTATATATTATATCTTACGAAATCATGCATATTTATTTTTCTAAAGCAGTTTGTTTAGCGAACGCTAACCTAATGATACAGATAGTATCATCCTGATCAAGCAAACGAGCCAAGCAGAGCCAGCATGAATGCGAACTAACCTTTCCCCTTTACAAAACTCATGATCTTTCTTTGGATGCAGGCACAAAATCGCAAAAATCCCAAAACATATTATCCACTCAAAGGACAGACATCGTCCCTTAAACTTGTAATACCAACATTTATTATCAGCACAAACGATGCTTCATTATCACAATGCTATACCGCAATTTAACACCAGCTAAGAATTTCTGTTGGCATTCGCATCTTGCATAACGCTACCTTTCTGCCTTCCGAGGTTAAACTCTACCTCCATCTGCATTCGCATCTTGCATAAGGCTACCATTCTGCCTTCCGAGGTTAAACGCTACCGCCATTTGCATTCGCATATTGCATAAGGCTACCATTATGCCTTCCGAGATTAAACGCTACCTCCATCTACATTCGCATATTGCATAAGGCTACCATTCTGCCTTCCGAGGTTAAACGCTACCGCCATTTGCATTCGCATATTGCATAAGGCTACCATTCTGCCTTCCGAGGTTAAACGCTACCTCCATCTGCATTCGCATTTTGCATAAGGCTACCATTCTGCCTTCTGAGGTTAAACTCTACCTCCATCTGTATTCGCATATTGCATAAGGCTACCATTTTTCCTTCCGAGGCTAAACGCTGCCTCCCATTTACTTCTCAAAAGCAACTAATGCCTCTAGCATTATTTACTGCGCTTTCTTTTTGGGCTAAGCTCTGCCCCTTTAATTCGCAAGACTAAGCTCTGTCTTGTCAGAATCATACTATTGCATCTTCATGGGCTGAAATATCGCCAACTTATCCAAAGGCGTCATCGTTCGGAGGCACCATCTTCATAGCCCGAGAACACCATGTCATGGCCTGAGGGTCTCTTTTATCAGTTTGCATAACATTATTCCAAGGCGTCATGGTTCGGAGGCACCATATTCATGGCCCAAGAACATCATTTTATGGCCTGCGAATCCTGCATCAAGCAATTCAGGGCCCAGGACATCATGGTCTAAAGACGTCATCCTTAACCGTCCAAAGACATCATTCATAGTCCAACGAGAATTTTCATCATGTTTAAATTATGCACGATATGCTTGTATTACTCATTTGTAGGTAACCTGGCAAGCAACAGTTGTCCCGTCAGGAGCGATCCCGCTCCAGTTCTTCTAATTACCCCGTAAGCCGCTTGTTCACCCAACCTAGCATTTTGTGTCCGTCCTTACAAAACTTCATCGGTGGCTCCTGAACTACATACGGCGTGATTCCTATAAAACCAGGGATATGTAGGCAACTCAGAAACCATGGTGCAGCCTAAAACTCTTCAAACCGCTTCGCTCGGTCAAAATTGGCCATCATGTCTTTACCCGACAACTCTTCCATCCTTCCCGGGTAAAGAGGGGCAGCTGTTGATACCTAATTTTTCCTCAAACTATTTTAAAATTTGCATATATATCTTCAAAATCGCTCTTTATAATAATTGATATTTTTCCATAATTTTTCATATTTTTATTAAATTCTTTTCTAATTTATTCAGCATGTCTATATTCAATAATTATTCATAAATTGTATTATAAATTATTTCAAAATATTTCCCATCTCAATATATCATTTTCAATCCTATTAGGATTAATTATTTCACAAATTAGCTAAATTGCCATTATTTGGCTATAATTACAATAATTTTGCAATTATAGCCTAACTGTACATTTTATGCCATTTTAATTCAATAATTATTCATTTTATATTTTTCTATATTAATTAGTTACCTTAATTTCACATATTTAGCCTTAATTTCATTTTATATGATTATTGGCTACTGTTATTAATTATTTATCTAATTTTAATGGGTATTTAACAAACAACCATTCTTTATTTAAAATCCAGCCCAACTAATCCAGACCCCTAACCCAATTAATTAATCCAATAACCCAGCCCAAACCTAAAATCCTACCCGGCCTAATCCCTCACTTAATCTGAATCGTTGATTAATTCAAATCAACGGTCCAGATCCCTCTTACCATAATTAACCTAAGACTACCCCCCTCCATGTCTCTCATTCTCTCCCTCTCACTTCCGAGCCGTCTCTCTCAACTCTCTCTCATCCCTTCAACTCCCTCCAGTAGACGTGACCCTTCTCCGGCCATCGCCCTGCCGGAATCTATGGCGATTCAACCACCTACCAGCCTTATAGTCCCCCCTTGAACGTGTGTCACTGTTTTGAGGCCTTCAAGTGAACTAGAGGCAGTCCACTCACCATCTACGGTCTCATGCGATCTTCCGGCTACCCATGTCCGTCCGAGTAAGATCTTTACACTTTCCGATTGAAACCGGCAGTTTCGAGTTATTCTCTTCTCCTTTTTGGGCCCTCTTTGGAAGCCCTAACTTTAAACCTCCCGATCCTTTTAGATCTGTCACAGATCTATATGTATTCTGAGGTTTTTCCATGTTTTCCTCAAAGATCTTCTTGTTTTCTGAAACGACTCTTCATTTCTCAAAACTAGGGTTTCAAGATTCTTTTTAAAACAATTCTTCCTCTAGTTTCTTAGTATTATTTTTGTGATTTTATTGTGTTTAAGCATTATTTGAGCCGTTCTCTTTTTGTTTGATCCATTTTGATAAAAAGCACCAAATTTCTGGGTTCAATATGTGAATCTGAGTTTATTTTGCAACGTTGTTTACCTATTCTAGCATGACTACCTTGCTTGCGTGTATACTATATGTGTTTTGTGATTTCTTTCTCTATAATTACTTATTAGGGTTTCTGATTCTTTGTCGCCTCTGCCTAGACTATGATTATCTATGGATTCCTTTAATTATCTGCTATTTCTGATATGTATCCCTAATTTCGTGATTAGGGTTTCTGATTTTTCTTAATATTTGTTACTCCAGTATAGTTTTACCATTTTTAAATCTCTGAATAATTATGATTAGTGCTTTAATGATTTTACACTATACTCTTTAGTAATTTTCGAGTATTTTCCTTTGAGTAATATTGATTGCCTGATTTTCGAGTATTTCCTTAAAATGGTGGTATTTTCCTCTGAGTAACACTAATTTCCTGTGATTGATTTCCTTTAATTGATTTCCTGTGATAATATTTTTACGACCTTTAGTTACTTCTTGCCTTATTACATGACTGATTTTACTATCAATTGATTCTTACAATAGTGTTTTAATTAAAACCTTATGAACCTGACCCCAATTTCCTACTTTGTGCTTACTATGTTCGAAATCTTTCCTTATTTGTTATACACGATTCCTTTCCTTACTTGTTACCTGTTCTGACCGTTTGAAACTTAACTCCCTTAATTAGGGAGTACTAGTACTGATTTTGCAACTAATTGATTCTTTGAGTTCCATAATTACTGGGCAGTTTAAGTATTACCTTATTTTCACCTAGTTTCAAACTATATATATAATCTATTCATTCCATGGCACACAGACACGAACGGATCTATTCAATTTTCTCTCTCTCTCACAAATAAAAAAAACTCTCTGCTCTCTCTCTCTTCTATGCTAGTTACTGCTATTCTAAGTTAGCCGGCTGCAAGCCAAGGCTAACTATTATGCATCTTCTACTTCCTATTTGTGTTACTGCTTTCTTCACTTCATTGGTATGTTCTAATTTAGATTTCAGTCCTCAAACCAACACGTTTCTATCAATGTTGTAATTCAGTGTGTTTCTAATTTGCTTTTACTTATTATTCAACATGTATCTAGGACCCTGAACTCCACTCTGCATGTTAAGTTAGGCTTTACTTGTTTATGACCAGCATGTTTCTGTATACTTAGCACCTGCTTCTTACGTGAATCTCCATGCCTATGACTGATACATTAGTTTAATCATGGTCTTAGTTGATTTGGTGTTAATCTAATCTAGTACTTTACGTATCCCTGATCCTCTGAACCCTTAGGATGTTTCTATGTATGCCTATATATGTGCTCTGCCTGCTACATGTTTTCCCTTACATGCTCTGTACTTGTCCCTCAAATCCATTACCCCTGTTTGTGGTTGTTGGACTATCCCTGGTCCTTTGTGTGATGTTGAACTTTTATTCCAATCAAGTTTCCCTCTTCAAAACTGTTTTTCTTACTTACCCTTTCTCAAAAATAGTTTTCTTACTTAAACCCTTTTTAAAAGCACTCTCACATATACTCTTAGGAATCTAGGTTCTGCCCCTTCTGTGTGAGCATTGCCTTGGGACCCTTGAGCTCCCTCTGAACTTTGACACACAGAGGCTAGCCATTCCACACTGCACTTACTCTATTTTGGCTATGAAATCTGGGTGTGAGCATTACCCGGGAGCCCTTGAGGTTCTTAGGGAACTCTAACACACCCGGATTATGAGAAGGTTGTGAAATAATACCTGGCATTGAGGACCTGGAGACTTGAGTCTATTATGTAGGCTCCCTATAGTTAACTTCTTATTTTCCTTCTATTTCAGTCGTGTAATTCGCATTCAGTGGCCTGTAATAATTATTTGTAAACAACTCTGTATCGAATAGTGAAAATGGGTAGGTGATATGCATGTTGTAGTATAATTAAGGGTAGAGACCATGTTTCTAGGTTTATTATCTCTCTATGCGCAATAGTAGACATGTTTAGGTACACCATGCCCTGCATTAGATATGTCATGGGTGGCTTTCCAACCATGCCCCATGACCTCTTGGACGCGCCCCGTGGCGTCCTAGCAAGCCTCCCAACGCCTAGAGCCACGGACGGCCCCGTGGTCTTGGCCGCGCCAAATGACAAGCGCGCATGTGCCTCTGTCGCCCCACCGATTTCACTCGCTAGCGCCCAGCCGCAAGCAGCTGCCAACAGCGCCGCGCGCGCAGACTATGTCGCGCGCGCAGATCGTGATGCCTAAGACAAAGTTGCTGACAACCGACCTGTTTCTACCTCTGTAGAAAACTAAGTCCTTTTCCTTGTAATATTAGAGTAGTTTCATTCCATGTACTTTCATTATTTTTCTCTTGCGTAGTTTGGTCTAGTCTTGTAACGTTGGTTTATTTTTTTTAAATATTATTAGGGGGATCAAGCAATCAAAAACCTTCTAGCAAGCAATTCTCTGTACTGGTGTCTCTCCCCCTCGACACCGCGTTGCCTTATTTTGTAATAGGTTTCATTAATGCAATCAAGCTTTTATTCAATTCTCCTTACTATTCTCTCAATTGTTGGCATTGGTTTTCCCGCACGGTACTGACAATCTCGTCTAGCGTGCGAAGGGGACCTCACTCGACGGACAGTAACCACCCTGACATCGGTTTCTTAGCCTTATGTCGCCCTTCCAAAGAATCTCAGGAAGGCGTCGCGTAACAGTTGGTATTAGAGCCTAGGATCGACATCGAACGAGGTAACGCATTGGCATTACCACCATTTCTCACCATGGTGAATCATGGGGACCGCATTGCGGCCCTTGATGAGACGGTTGACGTACTACGGCCCATCGTGGATACGGTGCCGGAACTGAGAACCAACCTAGTGCAAAGGTTGATGACCTGGACCGCAGAATGGCCCAGGCCGAACTCTACATAGAAAACATCAGTCGCGGCTCTGAAGGAGACCGGCAAATGGAAGCTACTGAGGTAGCCAAATTTTTGATAAATTCGAGGGCCTCCAACAGGAGCGCGCTGAGGATTTATCCCATAGGGCACAAGAGGTAGACAGGATGACTGCCATGCAGCAAACTATCGATGACTTGATAGGACAGCTCAATGTTGTCAATGCTGCTCTACAAGGCTTGCTTCGAGGCGGTGGAAATCCAATCGGGGGGGTTGTGAACCTCGCCCCCATGGCACAGAAACTGAAAATTCCTGAGCCAAAGCCATACAGTGGGGCTAGGAATGCTAAAGAAGTGGAAAATTTCATCTTTGACATCGAACAGTACTTTGATGTCATGGGAGGCCTAGAAGAAACCAAGAAGGTAGCAATTGCTGCCATGTATCTTCAGGGTGATGCTAAACTCAGGGCCGGTGAAGATGCTCTGGAGACATGGGCGGAACTAAAGGCATCCATACGCCTATAGTTCTTCCCCGAAAATATTGAGTACAATGCAAGGAGAAGACTACGGGAGCTCCACCAGACCAAGTCAGTGCGGGACTAAGTGCGAGAATTCTCGCACTCATGCTGAACATCCGCAACATGGGGGACAAATACAAGCTCTTCGTATTCCTGGAAGGGTTGAAACCTTATGCCCGCATGGAGCTGCAAAGACAGAGGGTGGATACCCTACCCAAGGCAATCGAAGAAGCAGAATGCCTTGGAGACTATCAGATGGAAACTCGGAAGGATAGGCTGCAGCCGCCTGTCCGAGCGGGTTACAAAGGGGGCCAGCCTAACAATGGTGGCCCTAACAGAAGTAGGGGAGACCGGAGTGCAGGCAAATCTAAGGCTTCTTCCTAAGGCAACAACAGTGCTGCGTCAAACAACAATGACCGAGGGAGAAAGCCCCCCTCAGGATGTCGTCATTGTGGCAGACCACATTGGAATAATGAATGTCCACATGCACAGATGAACACCCATCAAGCTTATGATGATGGGACAGATGATGAAGCAGATGATGATAAACAGACCGAAGAAGTCGGTGCCTTCAATGCAATTGTTAGTTCTGTTACTGAGCCATTAGCGGGAACCAGTGCTGGTATCCGCAAGAAGAAGGACCCCCGCCAAATCGCCAAGAAGGGGAAGAAGAAGACGAATAAAGGGACTCCTCCTAAGCAAGAGAGGACCTTGATGTTCGTTGATCTGAGGGTAAACGTCAGACCCATTCGGGCGATGATAGATACAGGTGCTACTCACAACTACTTGGCCTCAACTTAGGTGAAGCGCCTTGGGATAGTTTTGGGAAAGGGTCGGGGTCATGTCAAGGATATCAACTCACCTCCTCAGCCAGCAGGGGGAATAGCCAAAGAAGTTCCGGTGAAGATGGGTCCTTATGAAGGAAAGTTCACCTTGCGCGTGGTGATCATAGATGACTTTGAGTTGATAGTTGGGCTGGAATTCTTGAGGCAGACCAACACCATGCCCGTACCATATGCGGGCATGCTCCTGATGATGGGAGTAAACGGGGCCACGCCCAGCACTATTCCGTGCATATCCATGAGATGGATGCTGAGAACATTTCGGCCTTGCAACTGAAAAAGGGAGTCAAGAGGCATGGACCTACATATCTGGCTACCCTTTGCATTGAAGAGGTAGAACGCTCATCGGGTCCACTTCCTACACCCGTAAAGGAGCTACTACTGGAATTTGAAGATGTCATGCCGCAGGAAATGCCGAAGCGACTTCTGCCTAGGCGCACTGTGGACCATGTGATTGAGTTGGTACTGGGTGCGAAGCCACCTGCCCGGGCGCCTTATAGAATGTCACAACCCGAAATCACCGAGCTTCGGAGACAATTGACGGAGATGCTAGACACAGGGATCGTTGTACCTTCTAAGTCCCTATATGGATACCCTGTGCTCTTCCAAAAGAAACATGATGGTAGTCTACGCCTCTGCGTGGATTACCGAGCTCTAAATAAAATCACCGTGAAGAACAAGTATCCTATCCCGCTCATGGTAGACTTGTTCGACAAATTGGGGAGTGCAACGGTGTTCACAAAATTGACCTGAAGAAAGGGTATTGGCAAGTCCGGATTGCTGAGGGCGACGAACACAAGACGACCTGCGTGACAAGATACGGGTCGTTCGACTTTCTAGTTATGTCATTCTTCTTGACTAGCTCCAGCCACATTTTGCACCCTGATGAACCAGGTCTTCCGAGAGCACATTGACGAATTCGTAGTGGTCTATTTGGATGACATAGTGGTTTATAGCCAAACGCTGGAAGAACATCTGGAGCACTTGCGGAAGGTCCTAGCCCGGTTGCGGGAACATGAATTATACGCCAAGCTATCCAAGTGCTCCTTTGCGCAAAAACAGATCGACTTCCTCGGGCATGTCATTGAGGAAGGGCAGATCAAAATGGACCAGCAAAAGATCCAAGCCATCACAGACTGGCCGCCACCCAAGGATATTCACGCCTTGAGGGAATTCCTTGGCCTATGCAATTTCTATCGGCGATTTGTGAAGACTTACTCCCTCATCGCAGTGCTATTTACAGAACTCCTCAAGAAGGTCACGCCTTAGGATTGGGGTCCTAGGCGAGCGGAGGCCTTCAATGTATTAAAAGAAACTGTGTCTAGTAGCCCTGTCTTGGCCCTTCCTGACTTGGCCAAGCCACTCGAGGTACAAACGGATGCTTCCGACTATGCTCTTGGTAGGGTCTTACTTCAAGACGGGCATCCCGTAGCATACGAGAGCCGAAAGCTGAAGGATGTAGAGCGGCGCTATGCCGCCCATGATAAAGAACTATTGGTTGTCGTTCATTGCTTACGCCTTTGGAGGCATTATCTGCTAGGGTCACCGTTCGTGGTCAAGACAGACAACACGGCTGTTAGTTATTTCATGACCCAGCCAAAGATGAATGGCCGACATGCCCGTTGGCAGGAACTCCTAGCAGAATTTAACTTCAACCTGGAGTACCGTAGTGGGAAGACTAATCATGTTGCTGATGCATTGAGTCACAGAGCGGACTTAGCATCGGTGTGCCTACTCGCCACCCTAAGGGGGAGCAAAGTAGCAACCAACATCAAAGACCAGATACAGGATCTACTCATCAAGGACCCCGTTGCACAGTATTTGGTTGATCTAGTAGGATAGGGAAATACTCGCCAGTTCTATATGGAGGATGGTTTCTTGAAGGTAAAAGGGAACCGACTTTATGTTCCTAAAGGAGGAGATCTGAGAAGAACTCTCTTAGAGGAATGTCATGACACTCTGTGGGCCGGCCATCCCGGCTAAGAACGCACCATGGCATTGCTTCGTTGTGCCTATTATTGGCCCCAAATAGCCGACGACGTCGCGCAGTATGTGAGGACTTGTCTAGTATGCTAGAAGGACAAGTCCGGCCGCTTGACACAAGCGGGACTCTTGGAACCTCTAGCCTTTCCAAAGAGACCTTGGGAAAGCGTGTCTCTGGATTTCATCACCGGATTACCCAAGGTCGGAGATCTCACAACTATCTTGGTTGTGGTGGATCGGTTTTCCAAGTATGCCGCCTTTATTGCAGCACCTCAATTTATATCGGTAGAAGATACAACTCGACTTTTCTTCTCTTATGTCGTGAAATATTGGGGCCTGCCCAAAGACATCGTTAGTGATCGCGATTTGCGCTTCACTAGCAACTTTTGGACCCAACTATTTAAGTGCCTCGGGTCAAAATTGAGTCATAGCTCAAGTTTTCATCCACAATCCGATGGCCAGACGGAGCGTTTAATGGTATGTTGGAGGAATATCTCCGCCACTTTGTTACCAGATCGCAGAAGAATTGGGTGAAGCTTCTGTATTTTGCCCAACTGTGTTTCAATTCACAAAAGAGCTCCAGTACAAACAAAAGCGCTTTTGAGATTGTTACCGGGAAACAACCGCTACTCCCACACACCGTGAATTCATCAAACATGGGAAAATCTCCTCGTGTTGCTAGATTCTAAAAAGAATGGAAGCAGAATATGGAGATAGTGCAGAGCTATCTTGTTAAAGCCCAAACGCGAATGAAGAGTCATGCTGATCAGAATCGTCACTTTGTTGAATACCAAGCATGAGACAAAGTGATGGTCAAAATCCCAAAGCGGTACTTATTTGCAGGGGTCCATGACCCTCGCCTGTTGCAAAAATATATTGGACCTTTGTCCATTGAAAGGCACATTGGGAAAGTTGTATACCGGGTGGATACCCCATCTTGGTGGAAAATCCATCCCGTCTTCCATGTCAGTCTACTGAAACCTTTTCGGGAAGACACGGAGGATCATTCACGGAGCCAACTCACAATACCCAGTATTCGAGGCGCCAGTTCAACCGGGAAAAGACGGGCTGAAGCTATTCTTGATGATCGGGTAAGAGTTCTTGGTAAAATGGCAAGGGTGTGATGCAGAGGAGAACACTTGGGAGAGGGGAAAAAACTTCAAAGCCTACAAGAGCCTAATTGAAGATTATGTTGCAAGTAAGGCGCCGAGGACGTCGCCAACTCAAGTGGGGGAGAATGTTATGGGCGGCTTTCCAGCCATTCCCCATGACCCCTTGGACGCGCCCCGTGGCGTCCTAGCAAGCCTCCCAACGCCTAGCGCCACGGAAGGCCCCGTGGTCTTGGCCGCGCCAAGTGACAAGCGCGCATATGCCTCTGTCGCCCCACCGATTTCCTTCGCTAGCGCCCAGCCGCAAGCAGCTGCCAACAGCGCCGCGCGCGCAGATCGTGATGCCTAAGACAAATTTGCTGACAACGGACATGTTTCTACCTCTGTAGAAAACTAAGTCCTTTACCTTGTAATATTAGAGTAGTTTCATTCCATGTACTTTCATTATGTTTCTCTAGCGTAGTTTGGTCTAGTCCTGTAACGTTGGTTTGTTTTTTTTTAAGCATTATTAGGGGGATCAAGCAATCAAAAACCTTCTAGCAAGCAATTCTCTGTACTGGTGTCTCTCCCCCTCGACACTGCATTGCCTTCTTTTGTAATAGCTTTCATTAATGCAATCAAGCTTTTATTCAATTCTCCTTATTGTTCTCTCAATTGTTGGCATTGATTTTCCCGCACGGCACTGACAATCTCGTCTAGCGTGCGGAAGGGATCTCACTCGGTGGACAGCAACCACCCTGACATCGGTTGCTTAGCCTTACGTCGCCCTTCCAAAGAATCTCAGGAATGCTCCACATAACAGATATCATGCTACTTAGGAATTATGTGTATTCAACATCTCATCTGCGCTTAGAAATCATGCCTATAGGATAAACAATAAAATAAGTTGCTATTGCGTGATTCTGCCCATGTTCTGAAATTTCACCAGAAGTACTGTCTTAGGATAAATAAGTTGTAATCATGTCTCATCATGCTATACACGTAGAGATCCTGTTGTAGGTAAACAACGATTAAAAATCTGCCACCTATGCTATTCTTGAAACTGTGCATAATGCTATGATTCTATGTGCGTTTAGAAATCCTATTTAAGTTATTATGTATCATGTTGTATTAGATATCATGCTATAGGATCGTGTCTATTTAACTGCATTTAGTCTAAACACAGAACACTCCCCTGTTCTCAGCAACTGGTAATTAGTCGTTGTACATCTTCACACCTAGAATCGCATGTTATCAGCTATAACAACCTAGAGTCATTAACAAATTTGAATAATTGTTGCATGTTATCCTACACTTAGGCAAGCCTTAGGTAATTAACTTAAAGAAGATAAAATCAGAACTGTCTTTGTGATCATGTTTAACTGTCAGCATGCTTAAAACCAGTAGGCAAGCCTGATTAAGACTTCCTCTCTGAGTTATGCAATAATCTGTCTTTGTGTTATCACCTAGATACCATGCTTTAGGATTCTGAATTAATATGGACCTTAATTGTGTATGAGACATGTTGCTTATGTGTACTGTGTGTGGAGGAATATTTGAGCCTTTATCTATTTTCTATGCTTTCCTTTATCTGTAGTCCTACTTGTTTTGTTATATGTCGCCTTAGAATTTTACCTTTAAAACCTGAGGGTCTGCCTAGCACCTCCTTCAGGATAGGAGTCCTAATTTCCTCTGGGACTGATAGGAAGGGACGGGTAACAGCATGCAATAGAAGTCGAAACCAACACTCATTTTAATAACCTTACGGGGTGGGAAGGGTAGAATATGGATATGATGACCGGTGCGCTAATACCACGTGTAGCCCCTCTCCGAGGAGTGATTACCAGGTATTGCATTGATGTGATCCATATTATTATAAACCTGGGACACCTTTATATGCTAGCTCGTAATTCCTTTTCAAAAGCTAATCTTCTTTACTGTTTTCTAAACATCTACATGCTTAAGACTTAAATCCCCTCTTATTTGAGCCTTTACTTGTTATTTGCTAGTCGTACAAATTCACGAAATCATTTGGTCGGGAACCACACTTGTGGATCCTGAGGGGTGCCTAACACCTTCCCCTTAGGATAATTTCAAGCCCTTACCCAAATATCTGGTTAGCAACGTAGTTATAATTGAACCTCTTAGGTGCCCTAACGCACCATTAAAATCGTTAGGTGGCGACTGTTCAAAATACGCAAACCCCTTTTCCCAAAAGGAAAGAGTTGTCCTAACCAATGTCATAAACCCGATCTCCGTGAGGAAAAAGGGGGCGTGACAGACTTTATGAGAGTCTCGACAGTAACGTTACCCATTCAAAATGGGATTACGAATTCTTCGTACAAAATTCCATCAAATTTATTTTTGGAATAAATTTTTAACCTAACTAAATCATTACCTCAACCAAATAGGAAAAATGTTTATAGGTGATACTATATAAAGAGTGATGGAGAAAATTTGTCGTATTAATTCTTGAGAAGAATAACACTTTGTGAAAGTGAGAGTGTAATACAAAGCCAAGAGAGAAAATACAATTACAAGAAAAGTGTTTCTTGTTCTTCTAACATTGAGTTGAGATTTTTGAGAAAAAATTTAACACAATATTCTTTGTTCAATTTGTTCGCGGGTTTCATTGGTCAAAGAGTTGATAGCAAGGATCGGTCTCGGTGTGGATATGCATAGAGTCTTCGCACTATCGAAGAAATTTTGAAACGAGATTCTCTTCATCATGTATGTCTTAGATCCGATCTTTGACATGTAAATAAATTTTATACACGAATAGTTCTGCCTAGGATTGTTATTGTCTTCCGCTGCATGTTACGAACATCTACACGCAATCCTTCAATATTTGCTCACTTACTTTTGGAAAATAGTTTAAATAAATTTTTCTTTTGAGTTTTTTTTATTATAACTAGCCCCGTTATTATACATTTGATCAAATATATCTCTAAGCCTAACTGAAGGACACGTGGAGGGCCAACAACACAAATAAACGTACCCAATAGATTATACAAACCCAATCACTTAAAATAACCCATTATTCGATTAAAAACCCCTGTTTTAAATTACCATCTCTTTTGTTGCAAAGTTAGGTTAAATATATTTAGTCAATATTACAAGAACTAAAATCAAAATTTACTAATAACTAAGGGATCAAAAGAGCTATTATTTCTTTGATAAAATAATAAATATTAGTATAATTTTAATTACATGATAGTTAATTTGCGATAAATCACATTACATAAGACAAAAGCTAAAAGGAAAAAAAACTAGTTCATGAAATAGAACAGAACCTATCAGATAATAAAAATTAAACTAGTTTTGCTTGAGGAATGTTTAACTAAAATAATTTATTTGACCCAATATATCACCTTTAATGGGCACTTTGAGAGAAAGATAAACCATGCATTGTCTAATCTCTTCGTCAAAATCAAAAACGTATTACCCTACATATTTCAAAATTGATGTTTGTTTTCAAATTTTCGAATTCAAATAACCTCAGAGCTTTAGCTTCTTTTTTATTTTCTTGATAAAAGTTTTTTACAAGTTAGACTAGTTGGAATTTTCAAGTTGATCTCAAGATGATTACTTAGTTCAATCATTACAATTGTGTAGAAATAGTTTTAAAAGGGTAGAATTGAAAACATACAACAAGATAAAATGACTAGCGAGTTTGTAAATGTATTAGAATAGTTCATATAAAATCCACTTTTGTTAGAAAATCATAAAATTATATGTCTAATAACCCTGTCGAACCACTTTATGGTATTCTATAATTTTATTCCAAGGAATAATAATTCGATCGTACTGTAACGACAAGTCGATCGTTCTGTAGAATCTGCATTATTATTACTGTTATTGCCTTGTGATAGGTTGGTCATGCTGTTTATGATATGTTAGATTCGGTTGGCTCAGGTTCAGAATGGCTGTAGTGAGAATTGAGATACTTCATCTCTAAAAAAATAGCTTTATAGTTGAAAAAGTCAACTGAGGGTTGACTTATTGGTAAACGACCTTGGAATGCGGATTTTATGGCTCGGATAGCTTCGTTAGGTGATTTGAGACTTAAGAGTGTGTTCGGAATACTTTTGTGATGTCCGGTATAGAATTAAGCTTGAACTGGCGAAAGTTAGTTTTTGGCGATTTCCGGTCGGCAGTGGAAAATAGGCTATCGGGGTCGGAATGGAATTCCGGAAGTTGAAACATGTTTGTAATGTCATTTTGGTTATGTGTGCAAAATTCCAGATCAATCAGAGTTGTTTTGGATAGTTTCGGCATCGTTGGTGGAATTTAGAAATTTCAAAGTTCTTAGGCTTGAATTTGATGTGATTTTGGTGTTTCGATGTTATTTTTAGTGTTTCGGGAGTGAAACTAAGTTTGAATGATCATATATGATATGTTGGTATATGTGGTTGGGGTCCCGAGGGGCTCAAGATTGATTTCATATGGTTAACAGGAAGTTCGGAGTTGGAAATTCGCAGCAAACAACTGCTGGTGTGAATTCACTGTTGTTTCCGCACCTGCGGATGTTTGATCGCAGGTGCGGGCCCGCAGGAGCGTAGAAGGCTCCGCATGTGCGAGATTGAGCAAGCCCAGGAGAGCATCGTAGATGCGGATAGGGGGCCGCACCTGCGAAGTCGCAGGTGCGGAGTTAGGCCGTTTAACGAAAAATCGCAGGTACGGTTGATTTGACAGCGGGTGCGAGTCTGCATGTGCGATAATAAGGTCGCAGGTGCGGAAATACCTGGCCAGAAAGTATAAAAAGGAGACTTCGCGAATTTTAAACCTTTTTCCACCATTGTTGTGCAGGTTCCGAGGTTTTTGAGGGATTTTGAAGAGAGAAACGTTGGTGCATCATTGAGGTAAGCTTTTTGGACTCATTAACTCAATTGTAGGTGATTAAAGACCTTAATATCAGTGTTAAATTCAAGAAAATCAATAGAAAAGAGTGGAGTTAGGGCTTTAGATTATGATACCTTTAAGGGTCGATTGAGGGGTCAAACGAACTCCGATTTTAGCGTTCTTTATATGTACGGACTCGTGGTAGGATGAAGAACATTTTGGTATAAAAAATTTTGACTTCCGATACGTGGGATCGGGGGTCGGGTTTTGGCTAAATTCGAGTTTTTGCTAAAATTGGTACTTTTCAATTGGAATTCATTCATTTAGCATAATTTGATGATAAAGATCTGATCTTTATAGATTTGGAATGCTCGGAAGTTAATTTGAGAGGCAAGCGGGTTGCAGAGTAGCTTTTCGAGCTAGTTTGAGGTAAGTAATGTCTTTAAACCCTATCCTGAGGATATGAAACCCCGGACTTTGCATCCTTTCACGGATTTTGGAATGCAAGGATTGGAAATTTGGAAATATATTCCTTTTTAGGCAACTATTGAGTTGCGAACCCAATTTTAAAGCTTATGCTTAATAGTATTGATATACTTTGATATAATTTGGGTTGCAAGCCATGTTTGGGGCCTAGTGCTGATCTGGCCCTTGGGGGCTGTTTTTACTATTTTTCTCACTTGATATGTTATGATTTTCACTCAGTCTTTTCTTGATATTTGTTTTGACACTCAGAGTATTTTGATATTATTTCTTGAAAAAAATGAAACGTTGTTTTGGGTCGAGAACCCAGTATAATGATGGCCCGAGTGGCATGTTGAGAGTGTCTGACTGAGTGAGGCTGCGGGCCAATATTGTGTGATTTATGCCATGATGTGGCTTGTTATAGCGCTTGGGCTGTAGGAGCCACTCCGGAGTCTGTACACACCCCAGTGAGCGCAGGTACCTACTGAGTGCGAGTGATGCCAGCAGGGCTGATATTGAGTGACTGCGAGTGATGCCCGCGGGGCTGATATTGAGTGACTGTGAGGTTGTCCGCTGGGCTGATACTGAGTGATGGTGAGGTGCTGAGGGAAATTGTTACAAGAAATGATTATGGCCCGAGGGGCAGATTTATGATGATTTTATTGAGTTTTTGACTGTGATTGACTTCGTTTTCCAAACTGATTTTACTGAGAGTTTTACTGAGATATATTGAAATTATACTTGTTTCAAAGGATTTCTCAAAATTAGTTTTCGAACTTATGTATTTGATGAATACTTATGGTGACTTGGTGTTTTACTGTTTTTGTGAATTGGTGTATCTGTGTTGTGTTCCATATTTCTCAGACTGTGATTTATTTTCATTACTACTGAGTTGGCGTACTCATCATTACTCCATGTGCCTCTTTGCACAGAGCCAGGTACCGGTTCGGAGCAGTAGCTGTCTTCGTTCGTATTCAGCAGCTTACGGGATTTCGAGGTAGTTGTTTAGCGTCCGCAACTTCTCCATTTCCCTTCTTTTATTAGTATTAATATTTATTTCATAGACATTGATTAAGACATTAGCAGAGTTAGTTTTATTTCTTAGATGCTCGTGACCATGTTGACTCCAGTCTTGGGAGAGTTGTTTAGACTGTTAGATTATTATGGGGCGTAAAGACTTAAATAAATTATTTTATGCTTTGTTGTTGCTTGTTATTGATTATTGAAACATTATAATGGAATGGATGGGTAGTTATGTGATGGTTGGCTAGCATAGTTCCACGATAGGTGCCATCACGACCTGTTAGGATTTGGGGTCGTGACACGTACGAGAGTCAAAAACCTAATTTTCTATGTAAAATTAGGCATCAATTCTACAAATTTTTAAAATAATGCTTATATATTTGTAAATTACATAAAAGTATTATGAATCAACACATTATAACTCAAAAAATTTAAATTTAATTTTTTTTGATAAACTATAATTAGATAATATGCAATTTCTCAATTAGTAACAATCTCTAGTAAATACTAAAAAAGAAAAAAAAACAATTTGATTATTACGTGAAGCTTTTTTTTGCTAATAATAAAAAAAAAATTCACTGTTATAAATAGAGTTCTATTTAAGGTGAATGTCTATATTTTAGAGAGATTTTAGAGTTTGTTACTTGGTGGCTAAGTCACCTTTTCTCTATAAATAGAGGGGTTCTATTCCATTGTAATTGATCACAAATCAATAAGAATTCTCTCTCCCTACTTTTCTCTGAAATACTCATCTTCTTCTTTTATTGTTTATAACACGTTATCAGCGCAAGACTCTAACCAATTGAGTAGAAGCTTTGTGATTGAGCATAATGATTTCCAGTTGTTCCATAAACTTCCTTCGTGATTAAATTTTGGATTTAAAGTAAACATTTTACTTTATTTTTCTCTTTTAAATTTTTCAAATTCTATAATTTGATGTTAAATACAAGCGAAGACATTAAATTTTGGTTATAACTCTATTGGAGTTTATAAGAGATTATAACCACCCGAAGTGATAAAATTTCTATGCCATGATCAAATCATATATGATTATGGGCACAAGAAGTGGAAACCCGTCCCATTGTATTTGCTTCATTCACATTCCTTAAGAGCATGTGATAGCAATATGTGTTAAGTCTGAAAGAAGACAAAATTATTACCGTGAAGGTATCAATGGATGTGGACGTGGTAATTGACAAAATTATAATCGTCTTCATTGTGGTAATGTGAATAATAAGGATTCTCAAAACAATCCTTCACTTTGTGAAAGTAATATTTGTCATCGATTTGACATGAGATTTTGTAAAGCACATATAGATGATTATAGCCTATTCATGATGCGAAAGTGACAACATCTGATTTATGAATACATATTCATTCTTGGAAGAATATGAACGTGCTAGTGGTAGTGGATATACCACACTAATCTCTAGAAAAAGGTTTGAGATGAAATAAGAAAATAATTTCATTATTATTGCATGAATGGTCGTTGATCACGTACCTATTATGATTATGCCAAAATATTATGGCAATAGATTATTACAGGGCAAAAGTAATAGAAGAAACATATCTTGCCTATAATGATTTTGACCATGACCATAATGGTATAACTTTCTCCTTGAAAGAGATATTTATCATATGGATATTGATGAATATGTTGTAGTACAAAATTAATTGAAAGCTCTAGAAGAGCCAATTATACTACTTTGGAGAAATAAAATTGATTATCAATAAGGCATGGTGTTGTAGTAAGTCTCAAAGAAACTTATTGAATTTCTAAAGTATTCGCGAAAGCGGTTGATTATACTGAGACTAAAAATAAAGGAAAGATTTAATATCCTCTATTACTACAACTTGTAGCGGGTAATATATATGTGAAAAGTTGCCCGCTTTATTCTCCAGTTTGTACTACACAAACAAAAGAAAGTCACAATAAAGTGGATGTTTATTAATATAAAAACCCATATCATAATAAACTTGGAGTTTATTGATAATTGTACACATCATAGTGTAAACCTGAACTTTATCAATATTGATAATTTGTTTAGTTGGCATAATTGGTTTAGCCATATCAATTTAAGTATGATGTGCAAAAATGAAAGAGAATTCACATGGGTAAATATTAAAGAACTAGAAAGTTCTTTACGAATTCTCTTATGTTGCTTGTTCTCATAAATTAATAAACCAACTACAAATTGGGATTGAATCCCATGAATGCTGGAAATATCAAAAGGTGAATCTGGGCCTATTCACCTGCCATGTATACCACATAAGATGCATCTATGAGATGGTTACAAGTGTGATTATTATAAACCGCAACCTGGTGTTTGCGAGGTAACTTGCTCAAATAATTTAATTTAGAGAATAATTTTCAGATTTTCTATTCAAGACAATTCATCTTGATAAGTTGGTGTCACGACCCAAATTTCCCTCCGTTGAGTATCGTGATGACACTTAGTCTTAGGGACTAGGTAAGCCTAACATTTCCACTGAACAACAACAGTAATGTAATTTTTTATTTTTTTTTAATTTCGAAATAGAATTCTTAACAGAGTTTACAACTTTCCAAAACCCGGTAAATACAAGTCATAAGCTCTACGAAATCTTTCTATCAAGTCTAAGTACAACTGTCTAGGAATAAGTAAGTACAGTTGAATAGAAATAAAACAGGAAGGTGACTCTGAAGCCTGCGAACGCAGCAGCAGGTTACCTTGAGTCTCCTCAGCAACGATTTGCGCAGCTACCAACAACCATAACCTGAAGCTGCACACAAAAATGTGCAGAAGTGTAGTATGAGAACACCACAGTGGTGCCCAGTAAGTATCAAGACTAACCTCGAAGAAGTAGTGACGAAGACTAGTCAAGACACCACCAGTCTAATAAGTAAAAAAACATAGATGTATAAACGACCGAAACAAAATATTTATCTAAGGATTTCTCAAAGTAATTAACGATATGATCGAATAATACCGAAGGAAATTTAATAATCACGATCAACGGACAACATAATAGAAATACGCAAAGAGAATGGAAAGAATGCAATCCAAATGGCGGGAAATTCAACCCAATAAAAATACTAGCAACTCAACACTGCATCAATTTATTCACGTCAGGCCTTAGCCAATAACTCAATAAAACTGGTCAAACCTTCAAGTGAAAACCTTTAAATCGTGAGTTCATTTTGAAAACTTTAAAGATATAATCATTTCGGAATAGAGAAATTTCTTCTTTGAAACATACTTTCTCTGAATGTATATTTATATATTTTTATAAAGAGAAATCTTATAACATAGTCTCTTCAAATATGGGGTGTTCAAATACACTTTCCCAAATACTGCTCCTTCAAGTATCATCAATGTACGTGATGTTCAAAATATATTTTCTCAAGTACTGTTCTTTCAAATATCCTCAAAACACGTGATGTTCAAAATATATTTTCCCAAGTACCGCTCTTTCAAATATCATCAAAACACGTGATGTTCAAAATATATTTTCCCAAGTACTGCTTTTTCAAATATCATCATTCTGCAAGACAAATAATTTTCAAATATATTTTCGAAAAGAAGTCCTTTAGACATAACTTTTCTTGGAGATAATTGCTTTTCAGCTATACTTTTCAACATATATTTGTACCTTTCGATTCAAATCACCTCAACCATAAACTACCAGAACTCAGTCCGCCACTCAGAATTTGTCATGCAATGCAGTACAGGGGGAAAGCTCCCGGATCTCTGTCCGTAGTCCCAATTAAAATATACGATGCAGTACAGAGGGAAAGCTCCTGGATCTCTGTCAGTAGTCCCAATTTAAATATGCGATGCAGTACAGGGGCAAAGCTCCCGGATCTCTGTCTGTAGTCCCAATTTAAATATGCGATGCAGTACAAGGGGAAAACTCTCGGATCTCTGTCCGTAGTCCAAATTTAAATATGTGATGCAGTACATGGGGAAAGCTCCCGGATCTCTGTCTGTAGTCCCAATTTAAATATGCAATGCAGCCACTGAGGAAAACAACCAGAATGCAACAGAGACAACATATATTGCCACAACCGGCGCGAAAGCAAACAAGGCCGAATACAAAGTGCGATGAGCAAATCAATACAAAGACTTAANACGATTCTATACATTCGAGTTCGCAACTAAGAAACCAAATCACCCCGGCAAGGAAAATCAGCTATAACCAATCTCACTTAGACAATTAGCTTCACCGAATAAACTCAGTTTGAACAATGCTCAGTAATTAGGCAGCATATGAAGGAAGACATAGCATAACGGTAGGAAAAATAAAGTCTTTATTTAAGTCAATTAAGATCATATAAGAAACAAAGAATGCTAGGCAAGTACTTCTAACTTGAACATGAGGAGATGAGATTAGGAATCAGGAATTTAGATATAACAAGTTCAATTCATATACGGGGAACATAAGACCCAAAACTCCCTAACGGGCAATCTATTTGCAAATAAGTTCGAGTAGACACTCGTCACCTCGCGTACGCGGACTACAATCAACATAGAAGACTCAATCCTAAGGGGTAGTCACCCCCACAAGGTTAGGCAAGATACTTACCTCAAAGATGACAAGTCGGTACTCAAAAATAGACTTCTCGGGCGGGAAGGCCTCCGGACGGCTCAAAATCAACTAAAACAACTTCAAAATACATATAAAACATATAAGGAACGATTCCAAATAATAAAGTTTTAATCTTTGCAAATTTATAAAAATTCGACCCAAAAGTCGACCCCCGGGCCTGCACCTCGGAACCCGACAAATTTTTATAAATTCCGATTACCCATTCCGATACGAGTTCACCCATACTAAATTCATCCAATTCCGATAACATTTGGTCATTCAAATCATGATTTTGAAGTTTTCTTTCAAAACCCACAATCCCCTCAACCCAAAACACAATTTAAATGATAAAAACAAGAATTAATTCATGAAATATATTTAATTCTAGTGGTAGAACACTTACCCATTCGATTTGTGTGAAAATCCATCAAGGAATCGCTCAAAACCGAGTTCTAGAAGTCAAAATATGTTTAAAATGGTGAAACCCCCGATTTTGGAAACTTATAATCTGCCCATGATTTTAAAGCATCGCGATCGCGGGGATCGAGGCGCGATCGCGGGGATCGAGGCGCGATCACGTAGAAGGAAAATGAAGCTGCCTTAAAATGCTCTACGCGATCGCAGAACAGCTTATGCGATCGCGTATAAGGAGTAAATTGGCTTCTGCGATCGCGGACCAACTATTGTGATCGCAGTGAAGGAATTTACTGGGTGAGTCAGACATTTTATGCGATCGCGGATTCTTCTATGCGATCGCATAGAAGGAAACCAGATGATAGTTTTCAGCAGTTCAAAATAGGGAAAATGGACCCGGACCCGAGCCCTCGGGACTCAAAACCAAATATGCACACAACCTCAAAAACATCCTATGGACTTATTCGACTAACCAAAACACCAAAATAACATCATACGCATCGAATTAAACCTCAAAATCAATGAAATTTCTCAAAACTTCTTTAAACATGTTTTTTTTGCATTTAAGGTTCGAATCACGTCAAACTAAGTCCGTTTCTTACCAAATTTCACAGATAGCACATATAAGACATATCGAACCTGTACCGGGCTCTAGAACCATGATATGGGCCTGATATCACAAGTTTCACCTCAAATTTCATTTTCAAAAATCTTTATAATTTTTTCGAAAATAATTTTCTTTAAAAATTTATTTCTCGGACTTGGGATCTCGGAATTCGATTCCGGGCATATGCCCAAGTGCCATATTTTCCTACGGACCCTCCGGGACCGTCAAATCACGGGTCCGGGTCCGTTTACCAAAAACGTTGACTGAAGTCAACTTTATTCATATTTCCAATCCAAAATTATCATTTTTATTAATTTTTCACATAAAGGCTTCCCGGCTACACGCCCGGGCTGTGCACGCAAAATCGAGGTGAGATAAAAGGAGGTTTACATGACCTCGGAACACAAAATTAGCTAAAAATATACGGGATGACCTTTTGGGTCATCACAATCTCCCCCTCTTAAACAAACGTTCGTCCTCGAACGTGCTAAGATTCACTTTGAACTCATCCAATCACTGATTGCACATTTCCAACACACACCCGCGGGTGATCCCATATCACCCCAACCTAAATAAGCGTGATGACACCATCACAACTGCCATATAGCCTTCTCATCATCATCGATAAGCCTCATACCTCAATTCCTCACTTTCTATTCATTTCCAAAAGACCCAATTCTAAATCCATGTTCGGCATTAGCCTCAACCAGCTGCATCAACTCAGGTCCACGCCCATAAGGAACGTCCACACAACATAGCACATCACACATAGGCTCAATAGCACTTTTGATCACCATAACTGCCCGAAATCAAATCGACATTGGCAATTAGTCCCGCATATGGAAGAACTCTCTATTTCCAAATTTCATAATACCGATAATGATGCAATAAACACGAAGACCTCATCAATAGACACCCGAATCACCGAGTCACAGCTAACAACACCGGGCACACATCCCGCAAACTAAACTAAGGAAGCACATAACGAAATGGCTGAGTAGAACAGATAGAAGCATATATAAAGGTACTATCAAACAAGCCCATAGGCATAACTTTCTATCGATACTGACTTACCAAAAGCAATATAACAAGAGAGAAGCAAAGCTTATGAAAAATCACAAGGATGCCATCCTGATAAATTTCCACCGCAGTACTCAGCCCGGTCCAAACATATCAAATCACAAAGAATCACGAGGGTCTCGCCCTCAACTTTACGACACATGTCGAATATATATCATACCAATAGAGATCTCCCGTTAATTCATCTCGGCTAACAAAATCATAGCGCTCACTTACTCACATCTCAATGGAGTATCAAATCACAGCTCGAAAACAAAATACTCAGGAGAATCACATAAAGCTTACCACGAAGGACGACATGGACTCACTTCCAGTTTCACCACTAGAAAGGATGAATAAAACAATGATAGACACGACTACTACTCATAGAATCATCCAACAGGAGAAAGCACAAAAATAGAGTGCAATACATGAAACTCACTCATAAATGAGACAACAAATAATGGGAACTCGTCCTAATTAACAGGACTATAGGGAAATACAATGGTACCCCACTTTAGCACATCAAGCCATACCTGGGTGATGATATCTGATAAGACAGCCACTAGCCTACTATATGCAACACATCAACGGGTCGGGCCTCCCCCTATTAGGCGCCTTCTATCCACCTGAACACCCTGCTATAACTCTCTCACCTGAATCCTGGAACAATCTCTCACCCTGTGGCTAACATCTCCACACTGGAAACGATCTCTCTACCGATGAGGCTGTGGAAGACATACGATACGGATCCTCTGAGACCCATGAGTATCTGAAACGCTCCCATGCGAAGCTGGTAATGCAACTGAACTGATTGACCCAAGATTCTCTACTGTGCCTGAGTCCCTCAATGAATCTACGGACTCGCCTCCTAACTGAAGCAACCAAGTGAGGTGTATATCTGGCCAACTCACTGAATCTAGCGGTGTACTCCAATGGTGACATGGCGCCCTGATGCAACTGCTCAAACTCCGTGCGTTGTACATCCCGACGAAACTGAAATGCAACCTCCCTCAAAACATCTCCGAAAACTGAATCCATGCTAGTAAAGCTAACTCGGCCAGGCTACCCCAACTCATATGCCGCCACCACTGATCAATCCACTACTCTGGACCTGAGACATGGCAAAAGCAATCCCGCTCGTCTCCACAATACCTGAAGTACGAAGAATATGGTGACACTCTCCAGAAAGCCCTGGGCATTACCCAGCGCCAATCCACTGAAAGATAGAAGGGTGGTACTTTCAGTACCTTTAAATCCCAAGGTGCTCTACCTCCAATGTTGCTGTCCTAACCACGGACTGAACTGAAACCACATGACGTGCTGCCATGACAACTGGAACGTGACCAATATGATCTCGCTGCTCTAGAGTGTAGACGGTGGGGGTCTGAACTCCTCCCCTGATCTGTGTCATAGCCGATGAACTAGAATCAATCTTGCCTGAGTCAATGTACCAATTGTACTCAAAACTGCACTCAGGTCTCCTGAAGTTCGGAGTAGCTACAGGCACCTCCAGTACTTGTCCCCCAACTAGGACTACTGGCGACTACCCAACGGCTGCTCTGGTAGGCATCTTAACTGTGGCACGTGCTCCTCGTTGGCCTCTGTCTCTGAACCTTGTGACATTTGCTTCAGGGTAACATCATCCGGAACCGCAGCTCGTGTCCTCACCATCGGTGAGAGAATAGAACGATAATTTCAAACTTTAATATCAATGAACTCGCACGATAGGAATGAAGGAAGTGAAATTGTCCTGATAGTTCCGTAGCCTCTCGAAGATAAGTACAGACGTCTCCGTACCGATCCATAAGACTCTACCAAACCCTCTTATGACTCGTAGCACCTATGAACCTAGAACTCTGATACCAACTTGTCACGACCCAAATTTCCCTCAGTTGGGTATCGTGATGGCACCTAGTCTTAGGGACTAGGTAAGCCTAACATTTCCACTGAACAACAACAATAATGTAAAAAACAATTTTTAAAAAATTTCGAAATAGAATTCTTGACAGAGTTTAGAACTTCCCAAAACCCGGTAAATACAAGTCATAAGCTCTACAAAATCTTTCTATCAAATCTAAGTACAACTGTCTAGGAATAAGTAAGTACAATTGAATAGAAATAAAATAGGAAAGTGACTCTGAAACCTGCGAACGCAGAAGCAGGTTACCTTGAGTCTCCTCAGCAACGATCTGCGCAGCTACCAACAACCATAACCTGAAGCTGCACACAAAAATGTGCAGAAGTGTAGTATGAGCACACCACAGCGGTGCCCAGTAAGTATCAAGACTAACCTCGATGAAGTAGTGACGAAGACTAGTCAAGACATCACCGGTCTAATAAGTAAAAAAAAAACATAGATGTATAAACGACCGAAACAAAATATTTATCTAAGGATTCCTCAAAAAAATTAACGATATGATCGAATAGTACGGAAGGAAATTCAATAATCACGATCAACGGACAGCATAATAGAAATACACAAAGAGAATGGAAAGAATGCAATCCAAATGGCGGGAAATTCAACCCAATAAAAACACTAGCAACTCAACACTGCATCAATTTATTCACGTCAGGCCTTAGCCAATAACTCAATAAAACTGGTCAAACCTTCGAGTGANGTGATGTTCAAAATATATTTTTCCAAGTACTGCTCTTTTAAATATCATCAAAACACGTGATGTTCAAAATATATTTTCCCAAGTACTGCTCTTTCAAATATCATCAAAACACGTGATGTTCAAAATATATTTTCCTAAGTACTGCTCTTTCAAATATCATCATTCTGCAAGACAAATGTTTTTTAAATATACCTTCGAAAAGAAGTCCTTTAGACATAACTTTTCCTAGAGATAATTGCTTTTCAGCTATACCTTTCAATATATATATATATATATATATATATATATATATATATATATATATATATATATATATATATATATATATATATATATATATATATATATATATATATATTTATACCTTTCGATTCAAATCTCCTCAATCATAAACTACCAGAACACAGTCCGCCACTCAGAATTTGTCATACAATGCAGTACATGAGGGAAAGCTCCCGGATCTCTGTCCATAGTCCCAATTTAAATATACGATTCAGTACAGGGGGAAAGCTCCCGGATCTCTGTACGTAGTCCCAATTTAAATATGCGATGCAGTACAGGGGGAAAGCTCCCGGATATCTGTTCGTAGTCCAAATTTAAATATGCGATGCAGTATAGGGGGAAAGCTCCCGGATCTCTGTCCGTAGTCCCAATTTAAATATGCAATGCAGCCACTGAGGAAAATAACCAGAATGCGACAGAGACAACATATATTGCCAAAACTGGCGCGAAAGCAAACAAGGCCGAATATTAAGTGCGATGAGCAAATCAATACAAAGACTTAAGTCACAAAAATGGTGGCAACTCGCTCATACGAAGTAGCCACTGAGAGAAATGCCAAACACAGAGAGAGAGAACAACATAACGAGGGGAAAACAAAACAAATATAACAACGATTCTATACATTCGAGTTCGTAAGCAAGAAACCAAATCATCCCGGCAAGGGAAATCAACTATAATCAATCTCAATTAGACAATTATCTTCACCGAATAAACTCAGCTTGAACAATGCTCAGTAATTAGGCAGCATATGAAGGAAGACATAGCATAACGGTAGGAAAAATAAAGTCTTTATTTAAGTCAATTAAGATCATATAAGAAACAAAGAATGCTAGGCAAGTACTTCTAACTTGAACATGAGGAGATGAGATTAGGAATCAGGAATTTAGATATAACAAGTTCAATTCATATACGGGGAACATAAGACCCAAAACTCCCTAACGGGCAATCTATTTGCAAATAAGTTCGAGTAGACACTCGTCACCTCGCGTACGCGGACTACAATCAACATAGAAGACTCAATCCTAAGGGGTAGTCACCCCCACAAGGTTAGGCAAGATACTTACCTCAAAGATGACAAGTCGGTACTCAAAAATAGACTTCTCAGGAGGGAAGGCCTCCGGACGGATCAAAATCAACTAAAACAACTTCAAAATACATCTAAAATGTATAAGGAACGATTCCGAATAATAAAGTTTCAATCTTTGCAAATTTATAAAAATTCGACCTAAAAGTCGACCCCTGGGCCCGCACCTCGAAACCCGACAAATTTTTACAAATTCTGATTACCCATTCCGATACGAGTTCACCCATACTAAATTCATCCAATTCCGATAACATTTGTTCATTCAAATCATGAATTCTTATTTTTGAAGTTTTCTTTCAAAACCCACAATCCCCTCAAACCAAAACACAATTTAAATGATAAAAACAAGAATTATTTCATGAAATATATTTAATTCTAGTGGGAGAACACTTACCCATTCGATTTGTGTGAAAATCCCTCAAGGAATCGCCCAAAACCGAGTTCTAGAAGTCAATATATGTTTAAAATGGTGAAACCCTCGATTTTGGAAACTTATAATCTGCCCATGCTTTTAAAGCATCGCGATCGCGGGGATCGAGGCGTGATCGCGTAGAAGGAAAATGAAGCTGGCTTAAAATGCTCTACGCGATCGCGGAACAGTTTATGCGATCGCGTATAAGGAGTAAGTTGGCTTCTGCGATCACGGACCAACTATTGCGATCGCAGTGAAGGAATTTACTGGGCGAGTCAGACACTCTATGCGATCGCAGATCCTTCTATGCGATCGCATAGAAGGAAACCAGATGACATATTTCAGCAGTTCAAAATAGGGAAAATGGACCCGGAACCTATCCGAAACACACCCGAGCCCTCGGGGCTCAAAACCAAATATACACACAACCTCAAAAATATCCTACGGACTTATTCGAGTAATCAAAACACCAAAATAATATCATAAGCATCAAATTAAACCTCAAAATCAATGAAATTTTTCGAAACTTCTTTAAACATCATTTTTTTGCATTTAAGGTTCGAATCACGTCAAACTAAGTCCGTTTCTTACCAAATTTCACAGATAGCACATATAAGACATATCAAACCTGTACCGGGCTCCGGAACCATGATATGGGCACGATATCACAGGTTTCACCTTAAATTTAAATTTTCAAAAACCTTTATAATTTTTCCGAAAACAATTTTCTTTAAAAATTCATTTCTCGGACTTGGGACCTCGGAATTTGATTCTGGGCATACGCCCAAGTCCCATATTTTCCTACGGATCCTTCGGGACCGTTAAATTACGGGTCCGGGTTCATTTACCAAAAACGTTAACTGAAGTCAATTTTATTCAAATTTTCAATACAAAATTATCATTTTTATCAATTTGTCACATAAAGGCTTCCCGGCTACACGCCCGGGCTGTGCACGCAAATCGAGGTGAGATAGAAGGAGGTTTTCACGACCTCGGAACACAGAATTAGCTAAAAATATACGTGATGACCTTTTGGGTCATCACAGGTCGTTACATCATAATTGGTTTAACAAAATAATTTATTGAGTGCCTCCACTTATTAGCTAAACTATTACTTATAAGAACAAAGTTATTTATATCAGTTTGATATACATTATATACGAAAGTATATTACATTATCTCCTCACAAGTGGTTCAAGGTCAGGAACCAAATAATTCCATCTTATTATTATTAAAGGGCAGTGTATATTTTGATTAACACCATAACGCACAAAGATGGACTTCCAAAGTTGAGGGCACATGTTAGTTTTTTTAATATGAGGGGGAGACAGGATAAACAATTGAGAAAAAGTTACGTTGAATGAATTATCATTTATACATCTAGATCCTCGAATAAGCAATATGAACTTGAAGTTCATAAAAAGATAATTCATCTGCAATATATTGCAAAGCATGCCAGACGCATTTGCTGAACCAAAGAAAGTAACTATATTCTCACTGAAAATTCCCATATTAGTAAGTCTTAGAAGGACAAAGTCTATGGTACGCTTAAAGCATATAGACAAATCGGTGTCAAATAGAATTCTTGATAAAGAAGATGAGCAAATGATCATAATAAGGAGGCAAGTGATCTAGAAGATCACATGACATAACACTTCATAAAATCTCAGGAGAGGTTCAGGTACCTGAAAATACGAATGAAGAGATCTCTATGTTATGTCTTTATGAAAAAAATATTGGAACCGATATAAAATGTTCGTCATCGACATCTATGATATCGCTAAGTATAAATGAGGATCTTAAGTCTGTCGAATACATACACAAAAATATTGGCCAAATACAAGAAACACACTTCAAATATAATTGGTTTCATATGAAAGACATGTAGTTTTGGACATGTAGTTCAAACACTTGAAAGTATAAAGTCAACGACGAGTGCAATCACTTTTATCTATCTTATATGTCTAGCATGGCATAAAACTTGATATGCATCTAAAGTCTATTCATATGGCTTATATGATTTAACTTATATGACAATCCATGAAGAATTTAAATTGCTTAAAGCATATAAAATTCTTGGTCATAAAGTACTACATCCTAATTACAATTTGTGCACATTTATATTTTGCTATAATTATAAGCATGATAATGTGATAGCGAGAATTTTCAAGGTGCAACATATTCATTGAAATTAATCTGTGTGATTTATTCACCAAATCTCTGCCGACGTCAACCTCCAAAAAGCTAGTGCACAAGATTGGGATGCGAAGGCTCAAGGATGTGAATTGATGCTCTCATCAGGGGGAGTTAATACGCGTTGTACTCTTTTTCCCTTACAAGGTTTTGTTCCACTAGTTTTTCCTTGCAAGGTTTTTAACGAGGCAACCAAAAGGTGTATTGTTATGTGTACTCTTTTTCCTTTTCTAGAATTTTTTTCGCACTGAGTTTTATTTTAGTTAAGGTTTTAACGAGACACATTATCTGTTGAATAGACATTTAAGGGAAAGTGTTATAAATAAAGTTCTATTTAAGGTCAATGTCTATATTTTAAAGAGATTTTAGGGTTTGTTACTTGATGGATAAGTCACTTTTTCCATATAAATAAAGAGTATATATTCCATAAGAATTCTCTCTCCTTGCTTTTCTTTACAATACTTATTTTTTTTTTCTTTGCTAGAGAAAAGTGTAAATATAGCAAAGTACACGAGAGTTTGGAGTAGTTTTACTACGTTACGCCAAAAATAGCATAGCAGAAAAAAAAAGCAAAAGGAAAGCAGAGAAACTAAAACAAAACCTGTCAAACGCGAAGAAGCTTCTCTTAGCTTAATATATAACTATAGATCGACGAGACCTGAAGCAGCAACACCAAAATTATTCAATTTGTTAATGTGAAATGAGGCATTATCTATAATTTGGATGTGTTTGATTATAATATCTATTCATTCAATCTGGCTAATTTAGGAGGATTGAATTTGAGGCCGCGCTTGTGTTTGAAGCAAGCAACTTCTCCAGAGGAACAAGACGAAGAGGAGTGTAGGCCGCGTTGGCGCAAGAAATTATCAATGGCTTTTCATTGGTCTTCCTTTCTCAAATTCACCTTCCTTCTCCTCCTTATTGCTGCCATTGTCACCGCTTGTTTCACTCTCCCTGTTGAAAAGGTTCCCTTTTTATCATTTGGGATTTTTTAAAACCCCTATTGGTTGATTAATTTGATCTGGGTTTTTGGTAACAAATTCATTTCTTTGGTAATTCTTCATTTTTGACTCATCTGGGTTTTCCTTTTATTATTATTATTATTATTATTATTATTATTATTATTATTTTATTCACCCCTTTTGGTTGATAGACGATTTCTTGATCTGGGTGTTTCTTTATTAACAATTACATTGCTTGGTTATTCTTGATTTCTGACTTTTGTTAGGGATGTGATGCATTTGACATTTGTGTATAGACTATTTATGGAGGAGGATTGATTCATTTGTTCCCAATTTGTTTTTTTACATTTTGCAATTTCGTCATTGATTTGCTAAGAGTCTTTTAGTTTTGCCAGAGATTTGTATGTCAGTGTAGGGTATTAGTGTAAGATTTAGAGAATAACTTAATTGTGAATTATTAAATATTTGAAATGAAACAAGCCAAATTGAGTGGAATGGATACCCAAACTAATTTGGGTTTGAGGTGTAGTCTTTTGGCTGTTTGGTTAAGATGATTATCCTTGTCTGAGTGTGATTTACTTGGTTGCATGGATCGTTTCAAGTAGAGAGGTTGTGTTGGCAAGTTTTTATCTTCTCTCACCTTTGGGTTTATTATCTTTGGCTTGGGATGGTGTTTGGTTCTAGGCAAATGCTATTAGCTTCTTTCATAGATATGTTTTACTCGAGCTGTGAGGAAAACACGAGCTTATTCCACAGTCTGAAGGACAAAGGTGTAGTTGGACTTCCATTAGAGTCACTGCTTTGTGCAATTCACGTCGACTTACCAATGCATTCCAAGTTGAATTGATTGTATTACCTGATCATATATGATAAACGTTCATAATGTGTTGGGGTTGACTGTGTTATCCTATGATATGCGTTCATTACGTGTGATCCACATGATGTGACTCCTGAATTCCTTTGTGATAGGACTAGACTGGATTCTTGGATCCTAACCTCAAGAATATTTTTAGATGGATGAATAATCAAGTGGAGCTCACTTTTTGGTTGTCGTTTCTGTGAACTTCTATCGATAAGCTGGGTACTTCTGGTGTATGATAAGGATAGCTTAAAAACATGTCTATGGGGCCTCGTCAACTCAAGTTATTTATCTCTCCATGGTGCTGTGAAGATGCATTTTTTTATTTTACTTTTTTTTGTGCAGATGCTGAAAAATTTCTTGATATGGATTGAGCAAGATCTTGGTCCTTGGGGTCCTCTTGTTCTGTAAGTTGCTTTTTATATATAAATAATTAAATATTTAATGTGATCATGTTAAATCATTCCCTACATTTGATTAAGTTGAGCGATTTGAGTTATTTGACAAGGTGGGAACAGATATGCATGCAAAATAGAGGTATTCTTGTTATTTTGTAAGGGTATAAGCAGTCAAAATTGGCGCACTTCAAGGAATGGCCATGCGGGGGCGTAAATAGTTTAGTTATAAATCGAGAAAGTAGCCCCTAGGGCTTTGGTCTAGTGATAAGAGTGTAGCTTTTGATGTAAGGTTTAGGCGCAAGTCACGGTTTGAACCCTGCCGCAGACAAAAGCCTGGTATTTAAGTGGAGAAGGGTAGTCTCGAACCATGTGTCGCTGGCCCTCGGGGATTTCTCAGTTAAAAAAAAATAGTGATTGGTACTATTGCCCTGTAGACATTATGTTCAGCTGTATGTGAGTGCTCTAAGAACATGGAACATGTAGTCGGGTATATCCAGGATCCAACCGTCGCATAGTTGGGCTTTTTTGTGGTGGTGGAGGTGGGGGGAAGAGAGCAAATCTTATAGGGTCCTCCCTTAATTTGTCTCCTTATTAACGTGAAGCTTGTCCTTTGTTTAGATGCTATAGAAGTTCAGTTTTGTTCTTTCAATGCTCATCCTGATTTATTGCTCTCCTATTGTCATCCGTTTGGCGCTTAGTTAAAGGGCTGATATTGTTTATGCTGCTTAGGCTCCTCACACTGTTCTCTGTACACATTGTGAAATATGAATGCATGGATTAAAAGCATTATGTTAGACGTTGCTATTATTGTTGGGTGCCATCTGGAAGTTACTTTTTTGTGCAACCCTACTGATATGTTTGTGTTTTTCTCCAAAAAGGAAAAATCAAGGGAAAAGGTATAAATATATTCATTCCTAGATGATTCAAGGAAGTTGCCCCTTGGAAAACCTTGTAAAATTTGGATGCATGCTAATTCTTGTTCTAATTAGAAGGACAAGTACTGTGATTGTCTTATCTTGCATCTGATAGGGAAATCATCAATCCATTTCAAGATCTTTTCATCATATCCAATATTTGCAGGGTGTTCCTACACTTATTGGTGATTGCTGAATATTTTTCTAAGCATTGCTTTTGTATAGAACATGATCTTTTTGTTGTTTATACAAGGGCTTTCCCTAGATTTAACTAAAAAGAAAATTATATAAGGGTTTTTCCTCATCTTGATGAAATAAATTTTCTTACTTTATGTCACGCCCCGAATTCAAAGAGAAACCGTGACTGCCACTGGGCTACCCATATCTGCTGAGAAGAATCAACACTATAACATAATTCATGAAAAGTATACACATATGGGGATCTGGGCACCCCCGTACCATCACCTAGATGCTTTAACAATTATAAATCGAAAACGGTAAATACATAGTTCCACATAAGGCCATGCTATCCACATAAATCATAAATTTCTACATCATGGGAATGTCAACGTATATACATACCAAAAGAATAGATCCCACAAGTCTAGTCTAGTAGTGAACCGCTAGGTCACAAAAGAATACATGTCTAGTCTAGTTGTGAGCCGCCAGAGTAACAAAAGAATACATATGACCACACTAGTCATGAGCCGCTAGGGTAACAAAAGAATACTTATGACTCCTGGTGAAATACCTCGTGACAAAGAATGATAAGCACAACCTATCCAACACCGGAGTAGGGGTGAGGCTCACCAAAATCTGTGGAAGGAGGATGCTAAACTCTAGAATGTAGTACCCTCCTCGACCGTGCCAATATCTGAAACAAGAAAGGTAAATGGGTAGCCTTGAATGACCTGAATATAATGCCAGTATGTATCATCGACAAGCCGAAATGTTGGGAGACGCCTTTATGAAAACATGACGTAAAACATTGAAGTAAACTCATGAAATAATGTTCAAGAATATTCATTTAACACATTTCATTTGTCATAAACATTTATCATAAACATTTATCATCATAAGGACAGGTAAAACGTAAACACATTACTGTGGGGGCTTTATCTTTTCATGTACATTAGCCCGACCCTTTGGGGCCACCTCTAGGCTTATGGACATTAAACTTTTACCTTCTTACATTGGCTTGACTCTCCCCTTGGGTCACCTCAAGGCTTGTGGGCATCAATGTCATTTAACACATTTCATTTGTCATAAACATTTATCATCATAAGGACAGGTAAACACATTACTGTGGGGACTTTATCTTTTCATGTACATTAGCCCGACCCTCCTTTGGGACCACCTTTAGGCTTATGGACATTAAACTTTTACCTTCTTACATTGGCTTGACCCTCCCCTTGGGTCACCTCAAGGCTTGTGGGCATCAATGTATTCTCACGTTAGCCCGACCCTCTCTTTTTGGGTTACCTCAAGGCTTGTAGCCTTCACTTGTCATAACAACACACAATAAATAGCCAAATGACATCACATAATAATTTTAAATCAAATGAACCATACCGGGCATGAAAACATTTTAAGGCTTTCAAGTAAGTACATTAATTCTTAACACATGCGACATTCATTATTCAAGGCAATTTAAAGTGGCACATGCATTAGAACATATCATTTCAACATTTAGCATAAGGTCTCATGGTTATCATTCAAGCTTTCTGTTAAAGATGGTGAATCAAGTACCCTTTCATTCCCACAAGCACTTGATGACAAAATGTTCATTTATGAATTTTATCAAATACTTTGATAGCATGAAAGTTGGAACATCACATTTAGAAGGTCAAGTCTTGCCATACCTTGGCCTCTCGCACGATTAGCAACTTCTCAAATGGTCCACTATATCCCAAATGTTCAATACAATTTATTCTACACATATGTATGAGTTCTATCTGTACTTGGCCAAATAATTCTCATAAAACTCATTCTGGGCTCACAAATTGGCTACAAACCATCCACTTCGTTCTCTTAATAAATTACAAACTTCAAGTTTATAAATTCAACACATGGAATTACTTATGTCCTTGACGTCATTACTCAACTCGTTACTTAGCCCAAATCATATTATCTTCTCCTTCAACTAACCCAGCAATTCCTTAAACTCAAGATTCTAGGTTAGTTTAATCCATAAATTAAATAGTGTTTCAAGCTCAAGAACACACTAATAATACTTATTCCATCATTATAATTGAAAAAGTTAAGAATTTACCTTGTTGAAGTTACCTTAACTTGAGGATTTTTGGTGTTCTTGGAGATTCTTGCTCAATCTAAGAAATCGATGGCCTAGGGGTGGTGTAACACTTTGAGCTTTGATTTCCTTTCAAGCTTGGCTATGAGCAGCTTGTTTCGCCTCCTAAAAACCCCTAAATAACGTCGCCGCAACTGCTGAAACATGGGAGCTGCTATTCGTTGTTTCAGAGAAAAAGAGTCACCAAATAAAAACTTGGTTGCTACCTTAAAGCACTATAAAGAACCCTGCTGCCTATCTGTTGTTTAAGACCTTTATGCCTAGCTGAAGCAGAATAAGTGCTGAAAATTTTAGATTAGTGTGCATCCCCAAATGCCCTTCCACGTTGTCATGAGTAATCCTCCTGGTGGGTTTTCCATTCACACTTTAATCATAACGCAAACACCTTTGGGATACCGCTCTTCTCATTTTGCATTAGTTAATATATTTTTTTGTCCAAAATGCCCCTATAGATAGGATATTGCAATCAACACTAGAGATTTATGCTGCTGTTCTTTTGGTCATGCTGTTTTCTGTCTTACAGGGCTGTGGCATACATTCCTCTAACGGTATTGGCAGTTCCAGCATCAGTTCTTACGGTAAAATTTATGGTGTTTGTTATTTAAGCCATGTGCCCCTCCCAACCCCCAATTTCTTTAGTCAGATGCTCAAAATTCTTTTATAGCACATATCGACCAATCTGTCTCTGCTTCTCATGGATCATGGACTTAGTTATCAATGATATTTGGCTAATTACTTCATGTCACAAAGTAATAATTAAATGGATCTAGATGTTATGATTTGAATCTGAACTCCACATGGCTCCTGTTTTCAGCTAGGTGGTGGTTATCTATTTGGCTTGCCTGTGGGTTTTGTTGCTGATTCTATTGGAGCTACCATTGGTGCTGCCGCAGCATTTCTTCTTGGTAGAACGGTGAGTTCTTCTATTCCGGAGAGGGGATATTTTGTTGGTGCAGTTAGAAATGTATTCACTTGAAGTATTGCTCAGAACAGCATGATTTCACCCATAGTCCATTTCAATGAGCTCTGATTGGTACTTTAGTGGTATAACAAAAATTGGACTACCTGAGGTACAAGGCCGTAGATTTTTCAGGACATTTTGACATTTTGACTGACATTTTGACAGATTGGGAGGTCATTTGTCATTTCCAAGTTGAAGGATTATCCACAGTTTCGTGCAGTTGCAATTGCAATTCGGAAATCTGGTTTTAAGGTTTGTGTGCCTTTCATGAAATGCTTGAAAAGGTCCTTTTAATAGTCATGACATCTTCAGATTGTCATTTTGGCTAAGAAGTATGTCAGTAGTATGGATATTAATTTCCAGAAAGAGCAGAAGGATGCTAATTGATTTACTCTGATTTGACAGATTGTTTTGCTGCTCCGGCTTGTTCCTCTGCTTCCATTTAATATGTTGAACTACCTTTTATCGGTAACACCAGTTTCAATTTGGGAATACATGCTGGCTTCATGGTTGGGAATGATGGTAAGTTTTACTCTATCTCTCTCTCTCTCTCTCTTTCTATATATATCCCNTTGCCTCTAGGCCAAAGCCTCTTTCATAGCTTGCTATGTGATATAGATATGGTTGTGGTGTGTCGTTGATGTCTTTTTATGAGAACTATTTTCATGTCCTTGTAAAGAGGTGTCATTCCTAGCTTGATTCAGAACAAAGTGGTTTCTCTAATGCAATGTCAAAAAAGTTAGTGGAATGGAGTGGGCAGCCTCACCCCATCCCTGACAGAATAAATTCAATGAGGGTATTGTTTAAAAGCAAATGTTTAGCACTAGATTTAGAGAAACCAAGTTAAACAGTCACCATAAACCTAAAAGGTGATCTAAGTTGCTTGGACTCGGGTGCGGGTATCCGATATGGAGAAAGATCCGAGTATTGGATTCGGCAAAATCTAAATTTTAAGAGTCGGGGGTGCGTATCCGAATATGGATACAGATGCAGGGATTCGGCTAATAAAAAATAGATCTATACAAATATTGTAAATTTGAGAGATATTCTGTAAAAAACTTACATGAATATTGTACAATTCAATCTTTCATTCTCCAAGATGGACATTATTCTTTCATTGTTCTAAATCTGTTTTATTTTTGATTTTGAGAAATCAAAATCTCAATTTTTCTCCCAAATTTGTCGATGGACTCCGGTCAAAGTGTCTGAAGTCAGTTGACCATATCCGGGACGTATCCCGTCTCCGTGCCGTATCCGGACGGGGACAACACCAAAATCGAAGAGTCTGCGCAACTTAAACGGTGATGACCAGAAGCGGATCCAGGATGTCAAGAGGATGGGTGCACTGTCGTGAAGAGGTGGATCTAGAATTTACATTTGACGGTTTTAACTTTAGTCTTTTATCATGAACCCACTACACTTTTGAAATTATAAGTTCAAAATTAAATTCTTTTTGAAGTTTTAGTAATTTTCACATATATATCTATACTCCATGCCGAAAACAAGACCGTTCAGAGTGGGAATTGAACCGCCAATTTTCACTTGTAGATGTGCACCCAATAATAATTGCATCATAATAGTCTTCGAGCATGGGTTCACACACATATATTTAAGTAATTTTGAGGAAATATAACATTGATATACATGGTTTAGGGAGAGGAGTATGGTTCACGTGAACCCATATCCGTCAACATGCATACGCCTTTGGTGGTGACCTATAACGACCCATGTAAAATGGGATATTAGAAAATTTGGCTATGATATAAAGGTTGTATGCATATGTGCCAGGTTTGATATGGGATGGCTCTATACAACCCCTTTATATTATATGCGGGGACAATAAATTCCTTAGGCCATCCTCTTGGGAGAGGGTTTTCCATTGGTTTTTGTGTTTAACTCGGTGCAGATGCTATCCATGTGAAATGACCTTGACCAAAAATCCATTTTTGGTAGTAGGATCATCTGCATACCTTGATCTTTTCAATAACTCTTGAAATTCCACCAGGACATCCTTTCTCAGCCATGTCGCTTAGATTACTGGTTGATGTGTTAGGAAAATGGTCCTTTAGTTATGAGTTAATCTTTTCCATATTATACTGATGAATCTATTTCTTTTCCTTGCAGCCAATAACTTTTGCCCTGGTGTATGTCGGCACAACTCTGAAAGATATTTCTGATGTTACTCATGGATGGGGTGAATTTTCGAAAACCCGCTGGGTAAGAGCTAAGTGGTTACCTGTGCTACATGACATTTAACAAATCCTGTGCTAATGCCTAATAGTAATTTGGTCATGTTCATATATTGGAAACTAGTCTTTTGTGCTTCAAAGTGAATAGTAGTATTCTGCAGTCATATAGGGAAAATGATTAGTTAATGTAAGGTGAACTGAGGGTCTCTCGGAAACAACCTCTCTATCCGTCCGGGGTAGGAATAAGGTCTGCGTACATTCTACCCTCTCCGGACCCCACTTGTGGGATTTTACTGGGTTGTTGTTGTAGTTTGTTGTTGTTGATTAGTTAATGTAAGGAATTGTGGTATTTTTTTGGCTACCACACCAGGATAAACTTTTGGGGCAAGGAACCCCCAAGGGTATTCTAGAAATCAAAGAGTTGGAGTGACGACCTTGGAACCAAGGCTCAAATCCTTGTAGAGGCGATTCGGTGAACTATTCCTATCTACCTAAGTCTTGGTGGTAGAGTTATTCGGTACCTGTATTGGTGGGAGCTAACAAGGTTTCCAGTAAATTGGTCGCGCACAAGCTGGAAAAAGAATCCTTTATGGGACAAGGGAGAATAAAAATAAGCGACCAAGGTTGTATGCATATTTAAATTCCAACCTACCATTAAGTCATTTATGAAGTAGTTTCCAAAGGATTTGGTTGGATGGATGTGATTTGCTTTGCCCATCTAACCAATAGCTGATGACACAACACTCTCGACATACTATATCTTGTTGGAAGTGGTAAATGTGAGTACCACTTGACTATTTTTGGGAAGTTATGGAGACATAAGATTTTATTATACGGTAACTGATAAACTAATGAATGCTTGCTAAGAAATTGAAAATTCAAAGTGGGTAGCTAATTGCGAAACTCATTATCGTTCCATGAATAGGAGTGATCTATGTACTAGGTAACATTAGATAGTGTAAAATCAGTGTTTATGTATAGGCAATTTATACTAAGTCGAACAATTTCTTGCACAATCATTGAGATGAGAGTTGAAACAAGTTGTATTCTATTATATTAGTTTAATGATTGTTGTCGAAATGCGAATATTAAGGTGGATATACAGTTATACAATATTAGACCAGATAAGAAATTATCACATTTAGTAGAGAATGCAAGTAGCACACATAGAGGATAAAATAAAAGAATGTCACTTGATGTGATTTGGCCATCCTATTACATCTTCAAATGTGCCGATCCTTAGGTGTGTGACAGTGTGGTGATTGAAGGTGCTAAATAGGATGAGATAGACATTGAATCACATGGATAAATTTGTCTCTATCCCGGATTACATGCAACTTTAGCTAATACTCCCTCTGTTTAATTCCATGTGCCTTAGTTTGATTGAGCATGAATTTTAAAAATGTAAAGAAACTTTTTGAATGTCGTCTTAAGCTAAAGATTTATAACATACCAATAATATGCTCCCTCCATTCCAATCAATGTGAAACAATTTAGCTTAAATTTTTAATTTTACCCTTAATGAAAAACTTTTATTACCACACAAATACTCTGGACACCTTTTTGACTTGTTTAGGACCACAAATTCCAAAAGTCTTCATTTTTTTTTAAACTCCGTGCCCAGTTGATCAGATTCACATAAATTAGAACGGAGGGAGTACTTTGAATCTTGTGATCCTAAGCATGCCGCGTCATTTCTATAAGAGTGTCATTAAGGGTAAAATGGGAATGTCAGAATTAAGGACTTTTTAAATAAAGAAATGTGACATCTTTTTTGAACCGATTAAAGGAAAGTAAGACACATAAATTGAAATGGAGGGAGTAACATAATAAATTAAAGTAAAATATCCATTTAAAGTATAACAACTATGTGGGATTCAAACTAGTAGCCTGTCTGGCCAAGCTGGAAAAATCTGCTTATTTGAAAAGTGCTTTTTGCAAAAATGCTTTCCGAAAAAGTATTTTTGGCGAGAAGCAGTTTGTGTTTGGCTAATCAATCTGAAAAGCACTTTTGAACAATAATTTGTGTTTGACCAAGCTTTTCAAAAAGTGTTTTTAAGTATCAAATTACGAATAAGGACATGAATAGATTAATAGTTGATATTATAAGTCAATAAATAATCTCAAAAATTTATTATTAAAGATAATAATTAAATCTTTTCATTTTATTTAGGCAAAATATGAAAATATACATGAAAACTACTCTAATTCTTTTAAAATGATTTAAATATATTAAAAAATCATTCAACAAATATAAAAACAGTCACCCTGAAGTCACTATATATTAGAAAGCTATTCTAAAAATAAGAAGAAATACTTATACATTAATATCATAAGTATTAGGTTTAAGACAAGTAAGGTTATTTTGGTATATACTATATTTTGTTAAGAGTATTTTTGGTAAGAAGAAAAGTCAAAACTGCTATTGCTTCTGGAGAGAAGCTAAATGCTTCTCAAAACTACTTCTGCTTCTTCCCAAAAGCACTTTTCCCCCAAAAAGCTTGGCCAAATAACCTCAAGTTGAGGAAAAAAGTACTTTTTGTGAAAAAAGCATTTTTGGTCCTTGTAGAAGCTTGGCTAAATAGGCTATTAATGTTAATTTAGTTTGGTATTCGCCAAGAATCCATGTGGTTTTTTTAAAGATTAGTATGTCACTATAGGGGTGGGTGCGAAATTTGGAGAACCTCTAGTATGAAAGAGCACTGAATTTGTGTATTATCGAGTATTGGGATGAAATGAGTCCAAATAGAGGGGAATGGAAATAAAGTATTCATATATCCATCTGTGACAAGCTTGATAGACATGATTGATTGATCGTTTGTCGATATTATGAATATTCAAAGATCATAAACTTTGCCTTGTGGGCTTATGTTGCTCAGACTCGGGTGCGGATATGTGATACGGGTGCGGATATAGAGGTTGGATCCCAAGGTAAGTTGACCAATTCCGGTGTGGATCCCACACCCACACCCATGTTGTGTCGACGCGGGTGGGGCAGGGATTTTGAAGAGCCTGCGCAACATAGTTGTGGGCTCTGCGTATAAAGTAAAGTAGGTAAATCAAGATAGATTGGAGGAGTTATCATTTGTGACAACTAAATTAAAATGTAGGAGAGGAAAGCGAAGTTCCCCGTCAAGCCTAGTCATTCCAACCCCCCCCCCACGACATTCAAAAAAAATAAAAGAAAAAATCTTAATGAAATGTTGGAGAAAAAATGGATCTAGTCATGACAGACAATCATACAGAATGGTTAATGATTATACTTATTCAGGGTGTCTAGTGTAGTCCAACTCCCATACCTGCTTAAATTGGCCAGACTTGCATGGATTGGCTTAGTAATATGCTGAGTTTGGTTACCATTTTTAGGCTTATTCTACAAAATGGACAAGCGTTTTATTTAGTGCTGTGAACATTGTTAGACAAGCGCTCATTTTCTACATTC
This sequence comes from Nicotiana paniculata, assembly GCA_005239505.1. Taxonomy (NCBI): domain Eukaryota; kingdom Viridiplantae; phylum Streptophyta; class Magnoliopsida; order Solanales; family Solanaceae; genus Nicotiana; species Nicotiana paniculata. The sequence continues at coordinate 60,238 of ML343401.1, forward strand.
GTAGTGTTTATTCAAATAACATTTTGGCCTTATTTTTGAATTCTTTGTTTTATTCATTGGTCAGTATTCCAAAAAGAGTTTAAGTTTTACACCGTCAATGTAATGATTTTTTTATACTATCAGGTCATCCAAAAGATATTGGTAAGCCTCCTTAAAATGTGGTGTAATCTTGTAAATAAGACAAGCTACCTGCGACAACAGATAAAGGTGACTTGATAGTGTATACACTGGCGGTGTACTTAAACTCATTCAAAAATTGAATTTTTCCTAATTTTTTGATTAGGTAAAATATTTATTAATAAGGTACCAAGATGGTATAATAAAGTTACAGAAAAACATCCCAAATTACAACATCAGCAAACTATTCTCCCCTTCCCAACACCTCTAGACACTCCATAAATTGATTCAAATTTCCTAACTGGCTACATTTACACCAACATATATTCTTAATTCTAATAATGTTATTTCTATGTCCTTCAAAGCAAGCCTTGTTTCTTTCCAGCCACAAGGTCCATGAATGCACAATGGAATGGTTCTCCACATCTGTTTCAGCCTTCTAGGTACTCTTTTGGATTGCCAAGTTTCTAATAAGCCCCTCACAGATTGAGGCATCACCCAAGAAATACCACATATGCTAAAAAATAGATCCCAGCATTGCCTAGATACCCTGCAATGCAGAAGTAGATGGTTCACTGATTCTTGCTCTTCTTCACATAGGTAACACCTATTGCACAGGCTTAAACCTCTTCTCTGCAAATTGTCCTGAGTTAAACAGGCTCCCCAGGCTGCTATCCACCCAAAGCAAGCTACCTTAACTGGAGCTCTGGTTATCCAAATAATCTTCCAAGGCCAGTTGTTATCTCTGTGATTTGCTGTTCTATCAACCTGTCGTAACAGCTTTTCACAGAGAAAGTTCTGTCCTTGCCGACAGTCCAAATAGTTTCTTGTATATGGATGTCCACTCTGCATTTGTCGTAACATTCACCAATTTTGTATCTTCATATGAAGGCAACAAGTATATTGCATAATATATGTTCAGCTGAACTTATTACTCCACCTCACTAATTGAACTCTAACCTAATGTTACTAATTCTTTAGTGGTGCATGTTTTATTTTTTCAAAATGAATAAGTAGATCACATGAAAGCCTATAAATACTTGATCAAAAAGAAAACAAAACATATCACGTAAATGCGAAAAACAAGTACGTTGTTGGCAACTAGTAATGAAAACTTCATAAGTTTGTAATTGTTTCTAGATATGCAAATTTAGCCCAATCCACTAATTTATCGGCCCTAGTAATCGTTCTAGTCCTACTTTGCAATGGACCCCTGATCCATAAAATAGATGATTGTATTAGTTCCACTTTCACCATGCAAGCTAAACCAATCGATCAGTTTAAAAGAACTGGACCTATCCCTGTTTTTTTTGTACTATTTTCCATATTTGAGGCTTCTGGATGATATTGACGACCAAATATTCCCTATCCTTGTACCGATAAAAAAAAAAAAAAAAAAAATCCCCATCCTTGTTTGTAATAGATTTTTTGACAGCTGCTTTTTCTTTTTGTTTTCTTTGTGGCCAGGCTATGATCATATTGGGCCTATTGGTTTCTGGTGAGTTTCTAATACTTATAAATTGTTTTAATTTTTTTGTAACTGAACAAAAAATATCTTTATATGCAAAATCACTGTAAAAAAAATGTTCTTATGTTGTTAGAAAGTGAAGATCACAAGTCAAATCCTTTTTACTGAGAGGCTCTTTAACTTGAAACCTTGCATAATGTGAACTTTTAATTTGACTCCAACTGAATTAATTCGAGAAAAGGCTTAATGAGTTTAGCTCATAACTCTCTCTTAAAAATTGAGCATACTCTCTTGTGATGTTGTTAGCATTTAGCATAAACTAATTTTGTCAAACAAAGACTGACACTCAAGTATAGCATATACATAACCATTTATGCAAAAAAAAGTACTATACATAACTACAGCTATTCATCCTTCTCATAAATGCCAAAAAGATTTCACACCAAACATCTTTTGCTCCCTCCAGCTTTTCTGTCGTGAAAGTCTCTTCGAATATTAATAAAATAGTTGTGTACTTGAGTTTTACCTGTTGAGATTCTTTATCAGAAAAGTATTTCCTGTTTAGATTATTTGAGAATGATGTTAGGATAGAGCACTATCGAATCTAGCAGTTCTAATTTATAGAAGTGTTCATCCTTCTTTCACACCAAACATCCTTTGCTCCCCTAGCTTGTTCCATTGTGAAAGTCTCTCATTATTAACATATACTTGAGAATTACGTTGCTAATGTTATTGCGAATGGTGTTGTTAGGATAGAGTGATATTGATTGTCGATGAAATGCCAACACATTTGAACATAGTGTTTCAATATCCCGGAGAATAACCTTGTTTGCTTGTATTGCAGTGTTTTTAATAATTTGTGTCACAAGAGTTGCCAAGGCTGCTTTAGAGAAAGCATTGGCTGAAAATGAAGACATTGATGACATATTACCATCACCGGATCTACCAACGGTGGCTGATCCTGCTGCACATCTCGGCCAGCCGCTTATAATAAAGATAGATTCTGCTCAAGACAATCATGAGAAATAGGACCACCGATATTATCTCTGTAAATTTGATACTCATGCTACGGCTATAGGTGTTATATCTTCTTGATGGTTTTGGCATCCTTTTGGTGATGCATTTCTTAGTCTTCATTTGTACAGGCAGATTATACAAATCCATGTAGTTTGGACACAAGTGAACTCTTTAGTTTTTTAGGCTACTCTTTTTTTCTTTTTTAGTCTACCGAGTCTTGGATTGCCACGAGCTAACCAGTGAAATAAACTCGGGAAATAGTTTTCTTTCGTTTAATTGTACCCTTGTCTACTTCTACCATGTTCTTGGATTGAATTGTTTCTCATATTCTCAACAGCAAAATATTGAACTGCTTACTCAGTTGTAAAAATTGTATGTGGGTGAATTACCCTATGGCTTTTATTGGAACTGAGATTGATGCTTGTTTTACCATAGAATGAGGAATTAGCCTGCAAATTTGCCTCCATTTTGGAGGGTGAACAATCTGTGACACTATTCATCCACTTCATCACTATTCCCTATTATTTTTTTTTTTTTTTGTTATTTAACCCTTTTAATATATCATATTATATATATCTAATTATGTTTATATAATACCTAGAGGTGGAAGTTGAATATTTAAGTGGTATTTAAATTACATGCAATATGTATTGAATTATCTTCTATCTCAATGATTTCACTTTCATTTGCATTATCCATTAATATGTATAACCTATAATATTTGCTTACAAATTATATTATTTAAAACTTTATGGTATAAAATAATTTTATTTTAAATGGTTATATAAGAAAGAAATATGAATTATATGAGACGGATACGTAAAAAAGAAAAAAAAGATTGGATTTATTTAATGGAAACAAGAAAATAAAATTTTCAGTAAAAGATAATAGTATATAATATATAGAAGAGAGAGAAGAATATAAAAAAGAATATTTTGTTTTGGAGTAAAAAATGGAGTGAGGTTGGAGTTACTTCATTTTGGAATAAAAATTTGGAGTGAAAGGTGGAGATGCCACATTTTTTTTTTTAAATCAGAAAAGCTATTTGTGTAAAGATCCAAAACAATATAGCCAATGATTTCCACCATTATTGATCAATAAACAATCCTTGAGGATACAATATCCAAAGGCAAAGCATATCAACTTCCATAAAAAATAAAAAAAACAAGCTACTCCAATAAAAAAGAAGACGAAACACACAAAAAAAGAGCAAAATTGCTCGCAAAAATGTCCTAAAGTAATTTCATGAATAGTCAATCAACTTTTACTTTTATTACATCAAAGTCAATAAAATTACTCAACTTTACCTAGGTATCATAGGAAATCACTCTAACTCTCTCTGTTATGTGGCACCAATTCTGGTTGCCTTTGAATTGTCTTCAACTAGACAAGATCCACTAGGATTCAAGTATGTGATTCTGCAAAAACCACTAAGACATTCACAAATGCATTTTGAAAAGGATTTCATGTTCTTATGTTGGGGATAGTGCATTTTATCAATAGTACCATATGGAAATACAAAGTCATACTTTAACCACTCCCTCTTTGTACCATCATAACAAGGGCACAAAGGTTTTGGTGTGACCTAACCTTTTGGGACTACTTTTACCACCAAATGGCTGGTGGGTCAGGACCACAGTCAAGTCAAGTTCAAATATCCTAAAAAACATTGGCAAATTCTTTGCCTGGCACTGAAGTTTCAGAAGAAAGAGGTTTAAAGGTGCTTCTAAGAAACTTATAATTAAAGTAAAAGATTAAAAAGAGCAAGCACAATGATGAAAGATAAAGCAAAATCATTTGAGGCTTAATCAAAATGCTTGCTGTCCCCAACATTCTTCTTTTCTTGCTTTTCTGACAGTTGCTACCAAGAATGTCCTTTATCTTGTTATTGTGCAAATTATGTGCTGCCAGACAAATGAAGGCAGAGACGAATCCATGATTTGAAAGTGGTGAGGGCAACATTATCGAATAACAATTTGAGCAAATTCTGAAGTGGGAATCGAACCCAGACAACAGACTAAAAGTCAAGTTGTGTCCCTCCCCTCCTCCCCTAAATCGACCAATGTAACTGCATAAATTTTGAGTCTTAAGGTGGCCATCAAAATATAAACCTGTTATTTGATATATATATATATATATATATATATATATATATATATATATATATATATATATATATATATATATATATATATATATATATATATATA
>ML343401.1:65088-85671 GCA_005239505.1 Nicotiana paniculata
CAATATATATATATATATATATATATTGTGGACCGGTGACCCCCTACCCTAAGGGTAGGTCCGCCTCTGAATGAAGGTTGGACATTGTTCTCAAGCCAATGGATATTTTTCTCAAACCCTTTGAAATATCTCATATTCATAGAAATTTCCCCTTCAAACTTAATGTCATGGGTGGCTTTCCAGACATGCCCCATGACCCCTTGGATCGCCCCCTGGCGTCCTGTCAAGCCTCCCAACGCCTAGCGCCACAGACGACCCCGTGGTCTTGGCTGCGCCAAGTGATAAACATGAATGTGCCTCTGTCGCACCACCGATATCCCTCGCCAGCGTCCAGCCGCAGGCAGATGCCAACAGCGCCTACGCGCAGACAACACCGCGCGTGCAGATCGTGATGCCAAAGACAAGGTTGCTGACATCGGACTTGTTTATACCTTATAGAAAATTAAGTCCTTTTCATTGTAAATATAGAGTAATTTTATTCCACGTATTTCCATTATGATTCTCTAGCTTAGTTTGGTTAAGTCTTGTAGATTTGATTTATTTTTTTTAAAGCATTATTAGGGGGATCAAGCAATCAAACTTTCTAGGAAGCAAATAATTCTCTGTACTGGTGTCTCTCCCCCTCAACACCGCGTTGCCTTTCTATAATAACTTTCATTAAAGTTTTCTTTCAATTATCATTTTTGTTCTCTCAATTGCTCTTAACATTGGTTTTCCCGTACGGCACTGACAATCTCGTCTAGTGTACGGAGGGGACCTCAGTTGGCGGACAACAACTGCACTGACATCAGTTGCTTAGCCTTACGTCGCCCTTCCAAGGAATCTCAGGAAGGCACCGCGTAATAGTTGGTATCAGAGCCTAGGCTCAACATCGGACGAGGGAACACATTACCATTACCACCATTTCTGACCATGGTGAATCATGGGGACCACATTGCGGCCCTTGAAGAGATGGTTGACGTATTACAACCCATCGTGGATATGGTTCCTGAACTAAGAACCAGCCTAGTGCAAAGGTTGGACGACCTGGACTGCAGAATGCTCCAGGCCAAAGTTGACATAGAAAACATCAGTCGCGACTCTGAAGGAGACCGGCAAACGACAGCCATAGAGGCAACCAAAATTTTTGGTAAATTCGAGGCCTCCAACAGGAGCGTGCTGAGGATTTATCCTACAGTGCACAAGGGGCAGACAAGGTGACTTCCATGCAACAAATTATAGACAACTTGACAGTTCATCTCAATGTTATCAATGCAACTTTACAAGGCTTGCTTCGAGGAGGTGGAAACTAAATCAGGGGTGTTGTGAACCTCGCCCCCATGGCACAAAAATTGAAAATTCCTGAGCCAAATTCATACAGTGGAGCTCGGAATGCTAAAGAAGTGGAAAACTTCATCTTCGACATCGAGCACTACTTTGATGCTGTGAGAGGCCTAGAAGAAGCTAAGAAGGTAGAAATTGTTGCCATGTATCTTCAGGGTGATGCTAAACTCTGGTGGCGGGTGAAGTACGAAGCCATCAGGGCCGATGAAGATGCACTGGAGACATGGGCAGAACTGAAGGCAGCAATACGCCTATAGTTCTTCCCCGAAAATGTTGAGTACAATGCAAGGAGAAAACTACGGGAGCTTCGCCAGACTAAATCGATGTGGGATTACGTGCGAGAATTCTCCGCGCTCATGCTGAACATACGTGACATGGGGGACAAAGACAAACTCTTCACATTCCTGGAAGGGTTAAAATCTTATGCCTGCATGGAGCTGCAAAGACAAAGGGTAGATACCATACCTAAGGCAATCCAAGCAGCGGAATTCCTTGAGGACTATCAAGTGGAAACTCGGAAGGACAAGCCTCAACCGCCTGTCCGAGTGGGATACAAAGGGGGCCAACCTAGCAATGGTGGCCCTATCAGAAGTGGGGGGGGGGGGATATGAGTGCAACCAAATCTAAGGCTCCTTCCTCAGACAGCAATAGTGATGCGTCAAACAACAATGATCGGGGGAGAAATCCCCTCCAGGATGTCGTCATTGCAGCGGGCCACATTGGAATAATTAATACCCACATGCGCAGATGAACGCCCATCAAGATTTTGATGATGGGACAGACGACGAAGCATATGATGCGGACCAGACTGAACCCGTAGGTGCCTTCAATGCAATTGTTGGCTCTATTTCTGAGGCATTAGTGGGAACCGGTGCTGGTATCCGTAAGAAGAATGACCCCTGACCAATCACCAAGAAAGGGAAAAAGAAGGCGGATGATAGGACTCCTCTTAAACAAGAGAGGACCTTAATGTTCGTTGAGATGAAGGTAAATGGCAAGCCTATTCGGGCGATGATAGACACAGGTGCTACCCACAACTACTTGGCCTCGACTCAGGTGGAGCGCCTTGGTATAGTTGTAGGAAAGGGAAGAGGTCATGCCAAGGCTATCAACTCACCTCCTCAGCCAGTAGGTAGAATAGCCAAAGAAGTACCAGTGAAGCTTGGTCCTTATGGAGGAAAATTCAACTTGCGCGCGGTGATCATAGATGACTTTGAGTTGATAGTTGGGTTGGAATTCTTGAGGAAAACCAACACCATGCCTATACCGTATGCAAACATGCTACTGATGATGGGAGCAAACGGGGCCAAGCCCTACATTATCCTGTGCATGCCCATGAATATGGCCGCTGAGAACATCACGACCTTGTAGTTGAAGAAGAGAGTCAAAATACATGAACCTACGTTCCTGGCTACCCTATCCATTGAAGATGTAGAACGCTCCTTGGGTACCATTCCTACACCCGTGAAGGAGCTACTACTGGCGTTTGAAGACGTCATGCCAAAGGATATGCCAAAGCGACTCCCGCCTGGGCGCACTGTGGACCATGAGATTGAGTTGGTGCTGGGTGCGAAGCCATCCACCCGGGTGTCTTATAGAATGTCACAACCCAAAATTACCGAGCTTTGGAGACAGTTGACGGATATGCTAGACATAGGGATCATTGTTCCCTCCAAGTCCCCATATGGGTCCCCTGTGATATTCCAAAAGAAATATGATGGTAGTCTACGACTCTGTGTGGATTATCGGGCTCTAAAAAATCATGGTGAAGAACAAGTATCCTATTCCGATGATGGCAGACTTGTTCGATAGATTGGGTGGTGCGACGGTGTTAAGAAAAATAGACCTGAAGATAGGGTATTGGCAAGTTCGAATTATTGAGGGTGATGAACACATGATGACCTATGTGACAAGATATGGGTCATTCAGCTTCCTTGTTATGCCGTTCGGCTTGACTAACGCCCCAACCAAATTTTGCACCCTGATGAACCAAGTCTTCCGAGAGTACATTGACGAATCCGTGGTGGTCTACTTGGATGAAATTGTGGTTTATAGCCAAACACTGGAAGAACACCTATAGCACTTGCAGAAGGTCCTAGCTTGATTGCGGGAGCACGAATTATATGTGAAGCTATCCAAATGCTCCTTTGCTAAAGTCAAATTGAATTCCTTGGACATGTCATTGAGGAAGGACGGATCAAGATGGACCAACAAAAGATTAGAGCTATCACAGATTGGCTGCCACTTAAGGATATCCACACCTTGAGGGCGTTCCTTGGCCTATGCAATTTCTAGCGGCGACTTGTGAAAAATTACTCCCTCATCGCAGTGCCATTGATAGAACTCCTCAAGAAGGTCATGCCTTGGGATTGGGGACCCAGGCGAGTGGAGGCCTTCAACGCATTAAAAATGACTATGTCTAGTAGTCCCGTATTGGCCCTCCCTGATTTGGCCAAGCCATTCGAGGTACAAACAAATGCTTCCAACTATGCTCTTGGCGGAGTCTTACTACAGGAAGGGCATCCCGATCTTACGAGAGCCAGAAGCTGAAGGATGCAGAGCGGCGTTATGCCACCCACGAGAAAGAATTATTGGCTATCGTTCATTGCTTACGCCTTTGGAGGCACTATTTGTTGGGAACCCCATTCGTGGTCAAGACAGACAATACAGTTGTTAGCCATTTCATGACCCAGCCGAAACTGAATGGTCGACAGGCCAGGTGGCAGGAACTCCTAGCGGAATTTCACTTCAACTTGGAGTATCAAAGTGGGAAGACTAATCATGTTGCTGATGCGCTTAGTCGAAGAGCTGACCTAGCATCGGTGTGCCTACTCACCACCCTAAGGGGGAGCAAAGTATCCACTACCATAAAAGACTAGATACAGGATCTACTCATCAAGGATCGTGCTGCATAGTATTTGGTTAATCTGGTAGGACATGGCAAAACTCGCCAATTCTACATGGAAGATGGTTTCCTGAAAGTGAAAGGGAATCAGTTTTATGTTCCTAAAGAAGTAGATCTGATAAGGACTCTTCTGGCGGAATGTCACGATACTATGTGGGTCGGCCATCCCGGTGAAGAGCGCACCATGGCATTACTTCGTCGTGCATATTATTGGCCTCAAATGGCCGATGACGTTGTTCAGTATGTGAGGACTTGTCTAGTATGCCAGAAGGACAAGTCACACCGCTTGACACAAGCAGGACTCTTGGAACCACTAGCTGTCCCAAAGAGACCTTGGGAAAGTGTTCCCCTGGATTTCATCACCGGATTGCCCAAGGCCAGAGATCTCACAACTATCTTGGTTGTGGTGGATCAGTTTTCCAAGTACGCTACCTTTATTGTAGCCCTACAATATATATCAGCATTAGATACAACTCTAATATTCTTCTCTCATGTAGTCAAATATTGGGGCCTGCCCAAAGACATCGTTAGTGATCGCGACTCACACTTCACTAGCAACTTTTGGACCCAACTTTTTAAGTGCCTCGGGTCAAAATTGAGTCACAACTCAAGTTTTCATCCGCAATCTGATGGCCAGACGGAGCGGTTCAATGGTATGTTGGAGGAATATCTCCGCCACTTTGTAACTGGATCGCAGAAGAATGGTGAAGCTTCTGGATGATGCTCAACTGTGTTTCAATTCACAAAAGAGCTCTAGTACAAACAAAAATGCTTTTGAAATTGTTACCGGGCAACAACCGCTACTCCCACACATAGTGAATGCAACAAACATGTCAAAATATCCTCGAGATGCTAGCTTCTCAAAAGAACGGAAGTGAAATTTGGAGATAGTGCAGAGCTATCTTGTCAAATCCCAAAAGCGGATGAAGAGGCATGCTGATCAAAATCGTCGTTTTATTGAATACCAAGTAGGAGACAAAATGATGGTCAAAATTCCAAAGCGGTACTTGTTTGCAGGGGTCCATGACCCTTGTCTATTGCAAAAATACAATGGAACCTTGTCCATTGAAAGGCACATTGGGAAAGTTGCATACCAGATGGATACCCCAACTTGGTGGAAAATCCATCCCGTATTCCATGTCAGCCTTCTGAAACCTTTTCAGGAAGACACAGAGGATCCTTCACGAAGCCAACTCACGATACCTAGTATTCGAGGCCCCAATTCAACCGGGAAAAGGCGTGTTGAAGCTATTCTTGATTATCGGGTAATTCACGCCTCAAGGAAGGATCACCAAGAGTTCTTGGTGAAATGGCAGGGTTGTGATGTAGAGGAGAATACTTGGGAGAGGGGAACAAACCTCAAAGCCTAATTGAAGATTATCTTGGAAGTAAAGCACCGAGTACGTCACCAACTAAGGTGGGGGAGAATGTCATGGGCGGCTTTCCATCCATGCCCCTTAACCCCTTGGACGCGCCCCGTGGCGTTCTGGCAAGCCTCCCAACGCCTAGACGGCCTTGTGGTCTTGGCTGCGCCAAGTGACAAGCGCGCATGTTCCTCTGTCGCCCCACCGATATCCCTTGCCAGCGCCCAGGTGCAGGCAGATGCCAATAGCACCGCGCGCGCAGATCGTGATGCCAAAGACAAGATTGCTGACAACTGACCTGTTTCTACCTTGTAGAAAACAAAGTCCTTTTCATTGTAAATATAGAGTAGTTTTATTCCCTGTATTTCCATTATGATTCTCTAGCTTAGTTAGGTCAATTCTTGTAACTTTGGTTTATTTTTTTAAGCATTATTAGGGGGGATCAAACAATCAAACTTTCTAGCAAGCAAACAATTCTTTGTGCTGGTGTCTCTCCCCCTCGACACCGTGTTGCCTTTCTGTAATAACTTTCATTAATGCAATCAAGATTTCTTTCATTAATGCAATCAAGCTTTCTTTCAATTCTCATTTCTGTTTTCTCAATTGCTCTTGACATTGACTTTCCCGTATGGCACTGACAATCTCGTTTATCGTATGGAGGGGACCTCAGTTGGCGGACAACAACTGCACTGACATCATTTGCTTAGCCTTACGTCACCCTTCCAAGGAATCTCAAGAAGACGCCGCGTAACACTAAAATGACATAAACATCCTAAGAATTTTGGCCTGTAAGTTATCATCCTGATAAGTGTATACGGTAAAAAATGTTATGATACGTAGACGCTTAAGAGAATGACACATGGAACTTAAGGCGGAGGATAGGTAAAACCGAAGGCAGTTATCCCGTTTTTCACCGGAAATAATGACACTCATAAAGATGCAACAAATACCTCCGACTGGTAGTATTTAATGAAAAATATTTCACAGCATTTAGTGCGCTACCCGTTATAGAGAGTTTGTCATTTATCCTCACCGTTACACCTTCATCAATGGCCCTAATAATTGACAATAAAGAAGGGCCCGATCCTAGGACCTTGTTCCCTAGGCGTAGGCATGTAGCCATAAATAAATAGTGAGCTCTGTTATCATTGTAAATAATATGACTTTTTTGGAAAATTTACGATATAATCGATCAAAAGCTTTACATAATTTTACTTTCTTGTTCCTTGTTTTCATCACCGTTGTGGCCGGAAGATCTGCCCCCAGAATCACTATTTTTCGTGATTTTACCTCATTTCAAGGCTAAGTATTGCACATTTCTTTAATTATTTTATTATTTCAGGATCAAATTAATTCAATTATCTAGAAACCACGTATAAATTCAACTGTACCTTTTCAAATTTCTCAAAGCCTGCTGGCACTCCGGGGTCCATTCGAAGTTGTTTTTTTTTGTGAGAAGTGCGAAGAAATGGTGGCATTTCTCTGATGATCGGGAAATGAACCTACTCAAAGCAGCCAATCTTCCCATGAGCCTTTGGACTTCTTTCACGCTTGATACCTGGTCCGATATGTCTTCGATGGCCTTGATCTTATCGGGGTTTACCTCTATCCCCCTTTGTGATACCAGAAATCCTAGGAACTTGCTGGAGCTAACCCCGAACGCGCACTTCTCGCCCCTCTGAACCAACCTCACCCCTCGGGGTGTTGTTGTCAACCCTCTGCATTGTTTGATTTTCGGGAGCACCGGGAGGAACTAGACCTCGTCTATTCGCATTATTGGAAGCCCCCAATAACGCCTGCTTCAACTCTGTCATAAATATATCCTACCGTGTGACGTGGCGTAGAATGATCGCTCGTTGCTCTTGTAGGACCCTTACCGCAACAACAACATGCTCCTCTTCAGCGTCATCGGGAGTTGCCTCCCGAACATGACGTGGGTACCGCTTGTCGTGGACCGGCGTGGCATCGTTCCCCTCATTGTGGGTGTCACTGATTAAATCCTCGAGATTAGGTGGTTCTCCTTGAACCTCAGATTATGTGTGTTTTTAACACCATTATCTATCATTTATTATGTTTTTTTTGCTAAGACCAATAATCAAAACATGTTAGTAAAAGAGGAAAGGATCAACTTAATTACACAGCTGTCTAGGCCCCACTGTGGGCGCTGTTTACCCGTAAAATGGTACAGTTGAATTTATACGTGGTTTTTAGACAAGTGAATTAATCTGATCCTGAAATAATGAAATGATTAAATAAATGCGCAATACTTAGGCTTGAAGTGAAGGTAAAATTACGATAATTCCGGGGGCAGAACTTCCGGGCACAACAGTGATGAAAACAAGGAAAAAGAAAGTAAAATTACGTAAAGCTTTTGATCGATTATAGCGTAAATTTGCCAGAAAAGTCGTGCCGCTTACAATGATAAAAACGCTCACTATTTATAGCTACGCTCAGGGAACAAGGCCCTAAGATCATGCCTTTCTTTAATATCAATTATGAGGGCCATTGATGAAGGTGTAACTGTGAGCATAAATGACAAATTCTCTGTAACGGGCTGCGAAATAAATGTTGTGGAATATTCTCCATTAAATGCTACCGATCGGAGGGTATTTGTTGCATTTTTACAAGTGTCATTCTTTCCGGTGACAAACGGGATAACTGCCTTCGGTTCTAACTATCCCCCGCCTTAAGTTCCATGTGCCATTCTCTTAAGCGGCCACGTATCATAACGTATTTTACCGTATACAATTTATCCTAAGATTAATAACCAAAACAAAGAATATGATAGTACTAAATTTTATCCCAAAATTATTTTGCTTATCCATCGTACCAAACTATTTTGTGTGTAATTTCAAAGTGTAGGGAGACACTTGCCTATCGCTGAAAGATATAGATGTCTTTATGAAATTGTTCATATTATACATATCCTGTCACCTCCTTAAAATTAAAAATAAAATGTGTCATAGTCTCACAGCTAATAAAATTAAAATTTTCTCACTGCCTAACCAAATGAGTAACATTTCCAATGGCCCACAAATCCAAGAATATCAGAATCACTTAATAGCGAAAGTTTGGAATATATATAGCAACTGGCCGAAAGTAACAACACCTATATGATTAGTTTCGTTTTCTCTAGACCCTTTAAAACTACGGTGACACAAAAAAAATCTCTATTATGAAATGGAGGGTGGTAGTAATTTTAGCCTTGTTTCTTTCGTAAAGTGCTTCAATGGGTGCAAAGATCAAGCTCAAGTCTCTAGTTTTGGTACAAGAATTTGGAATTTTAGTGATAAACCAATTGAATTGCAGATAAGGGTTGGTTCAATCTTGAAGAAAGTTCATATTTTGAAGGCAGGATCATCAAAGAGGTTAAATTCCAAGAAAATATACAAGGCTTATATGCCAGGTGGTAATAAATTTGAAAGTGGAATGAAGAGTTTGCTTTATTATTATGATGAATCTTGCCACCCTTATATTTGGATTAATGATACTGGTTGTGATTTCTCAAGAATGGTAAAGCAACAATATATTAGTCTTGAGGATTTAAGGGATTGTTCTGAGATTAGAATATTTAGAGATCATCAAAGAGGTTGTATTTCAGTTAGGAAGAAACCAAGAACTGAACTTTGTTGATTGATTTCTTTTTTATTTCTTTACTTTTTGCATTGTAAGACAACATTTTCCATAAATTGTTTGTTTGTTTTTTCTCTTAGATTTGTTATTTGTAATTGTAATTGTTGATTAGCATACTGAGAAATGGATTGGTTAACAGTTTCTCAATCAAGTGGTATTATTCTAATAATATGACATGAAATAGGGATTTCAGTTTTTGCTGTTAAAACGTATGTAACCTAAATTAAGTTATCCATTGATTAGGTGAATTTTTAAGTAATTAACTCATTATAAACCATTAACATCTTGGGATCAGAAAGCTTCAAGTGCTATGTTTGATCTATGTACCTGTAAGAACAGTGATACGTAGATTGAACAATTTTTTTATTTTTATTTTTTGCAATAATTTTTAAGAGAAAAGTCTCATGGGCCATGAGAGAACTTTGTCAACAAATTAAAAGAAGGAAAAGCGACAAACAAATGTTTTTATTGTCTGATTTATTATTACTTTGTTGTATAATATATCAACTTTTAACAACTTAATATTTACAAATTAGAGAAAAGAAAAAAGAGACAAATTGAAAAGCTGTTTTCCAGTTGTGCAATTTATGTTATATTGACCGAAGCAAATTTAATAGGTCGAGTGATAAAACATTATGGATTTGAGTAGGACGGGTCCGCTCAAAGAGCAAGTCGTCTTTCTCTGCCGTGCGGCTTAGAGCCTTTTGGATTTGCTTATTTTAAGTATTTTTAAGCTAGATATTTTGTAATATTTGGATTAAATAAAAAAGTACATTTAAGCACTTATTTTTAAATTAAAATGACATAATTAAGCCGAAAGCTAAATTTATATTTTTCGGCTTAAAAGTCACTTCAAACAAGCCTATTCAAACGGGCTCAATCTGAATTACTTCTTCGATAATAGGTGACAATAATAAAATAAAAAATACTCTATCACACTTAGTCATCTCTAGTTCAGTCATGTATGGACTTTATTGTATATTGCATTTTCATCCCGATTTAATTGTGCCCGGTCTACTTGTTTACCTCGAAATTCGAGTAACGATTAAATTTATATTATGATTTTAAAGATATGTGATTTGATTCAATATCAGTTAATAAATAATGAATAAAATAGATAAATTGAACGGCTAAAATAAATCAAACCAATGTTGTAGCAATATATCGACCTCGATTCTGGATAGCCTCGAGATCAAGTAGTAAGAACTGTAAGTACAACAGTGAGTAAATAAGTAAATAGAGAGTAGCGAGTATATTGATTTCAGTGAATGTATGATGATTACAAATGAACGAGGTTCCTCTTTATATAGTAGAGGAATCCTAAATAAGGTACAACTCTAATTATGGGAACAAAATCCCATGATTGATGTCAATAACCGTTAGCAGTTCAATTCCTTCCGAGATTTCCGTCGAGATCTTTGGTCGATTACTAATATCTCGCTATTCCGTTACTCGGCGTTGGTCATGCTAGGTCCCGGTCCTCAGAGAGTGCTTCGATCTTCGTTTTTTCGAGCTCGATCTTGGTCCATTATGAGCTTATTCCCGAGGCAACCTCTCGAGCACTATAAAATCGGACATACTCGATTTTAACCGCATACAGATAGTCCCCGTATTTCTTGGAGTAAAGCGATAGGAAACTATTTGAGCCTCGATTCTACGACACCTCGATCATGATGTCATCCTCGTGATGTACGCGACGGATGTGACCGAAACGTCCCGTCCGTCCAGTTCCCCAAACCATTAATGCCTGTCAGTTAGCGGTCGGCCACTAGCGCCACCGAACCGCTGTCATAAGCCTATAAATACCACCTCCGCTATTGAATCAAACTTTACTTCCAAAATCTTTTCTCAAATCTTCACAAGCTTCCCTTCTTCAAATTCATCTCCCTTTGTCAGTTAGCGTTTGCCATAACACCAATTTCTTCTCCTTTATAGAACTTCAAATAGCGATGGCTAAAACATCAAAAACTGTCCCCCAAAAAGAAAAAGCCTCTTCATCGCGGCCGGCAAGCGACAAAACGTCGGTGGAGCCTCGTATCGAAGAGTGCGTCTCTGGGCCAGTCGAACTGACTTCCAACTTCAAAGTCGAAAAACCTTCCTTAGTTCCAGGCCGATGTGAGCCCATGTCCTGATACATCTGCTCGATATTTGAAGACGATCTCGAGCGGGTGAAAAAGGACTGTAACTGGGAAAACAAAGATGTGTTGATTCCTTCCCATGAGGATGACATCACTACCCATTTGGAAGGGTATTTGAGTGTGTACACTTACCCTCACATTGGGCCCTATAGATCCGGTCGTACTTGATTTCTGCCGCCAATATCAAGTAACCCATGGCCACATCTACTCCTTCTTCTAGCGTATCGTCAATTTGCTCAGGTTCTTTTCGAGCAAGGTTGAGGGGATGACTTTCACCCTCGACCATCTGATTAGGTTATACAACCCTCACCTTTATCAAGGTGGGTTGATAAAGCTCTAGCGTCGGGCCATGAAAAAACTATTCTCGAGCATTGATGAGGACAAGGACCGAGGATGGATGGGCTAGTTCGTCCAAATCAAGACCTCCGACCTGATTCCGGCCGAGAAAATGCCATTCCCCGAGGAATGGAATATGAAACATAAGTAGAACTCCATCGATGTTGTTTACTGTTTTGCTTCTTTTATTCCTCTTTAACTCAAGTTCTCCTTTCATGGTGCAGCTTCCCCTTGGTTCCCTGGTGCGATTTCGGAACCTCACAGACTGGGTTCGACAACTGGAATCCACCCCTTCACATGCCGAGCGTTGTTGGCGCGGTTTGACCAAGGGTCGGTGGGAGGATAAAAATCACGGTGAGTTCCTTTGCATGTACGTCGATGTTTCCCTGTAGAATGCTCCTTTCTAACTCGGTTTCTTTTCATATAGGTCTCGGAGATAATGTTGTCATGAGGCCACCTCCGCCTGGTGAAGAGGAGGTTCCGAAACTGACCAAAGAGAATATGAGGAGAAAAGCTTCTCCTGCCGATACCCCCAAGCTAAAGAAAAGCAAGGCCTGAAAGTCAAAGGCCGATCCTTCCGCTCTGCCTGCCTATGTAGTTTGGTAAAGACGAGAGGAAGATGAAGAAGATGCGGATGTCGACTGCTTGATGGTAGCTTGAAAGAGGTTAAGCATGGAAGCTTCTCAGAGCGCCGAGCCGGTGGTGGTCGAAGCGGCTCAACCTCGAACCGAAAACATTTCGGAAGAGGATCCGAACAAAGTCCCTGAGCAATCAGGTGGTGAGAAAGCCCCCCGCTGTGACGAACAACCGATGGGGGTGCCCGAAAGGTCTAGCTTTGAGGCCCTTCAAAGATAAGATAACGTCCCGAGTGACCCACTTGGGACAATTGATATTGGCGATTCGCCACCCAGCCCTACGTTCTCCTAAGGGCAGTTCCAAGATGCTCGGGCTATGGGGACTCCCGATGCAGGGTTAGCCCATGAAGGGAATGATATATTCCGGGAATGCTTCGTAGGAGTCGATGATGGTCCAGACACAGATGCGTCATTCATTTTTTACGAGGCTCAACGGCTTCTGAAACAAGTAAGTTTCATTTCTCGTAATTATGCTTGAGTTTTATTCACATCTCTCCAAGTCCGACTTTCTCCTTTGCGTACATGCTATGGCGCTTCATCGAGAAGCGTCTTCCAAATCCCAGGCTGAGCTGACCCAATGTGAGGCCAAACTTAATAAGATCTTAGATAAGAGAGATGGCCTCAAACTCCTCTACGTTCAAAAAGAGGAGGAGATCAGAGACCTTCGAGCCGAACTGACGAGGCCTCATTGAGAACAGAGTGAGCTCATCGAACGGGTAATGTAACTTTTTGGGAGTTTGTTATGTATTTACTTGGATTTAGCAATTAACACTTTGACTTTGCAGGCCCAGCAGAAGGGCGAGCTGGTAGAGCAACTTCGAGAGGAGGCCAAGGTGAAGGAGACCGAGACTCTAGGGTGGAAGCAGAGTATGGATCGTCTTGCCTCGGAGAAAGAAATGCTTTGGGCCCAACTGGCTTTGATCGAGCGCAAACTCTAAGGTGTCAAGGAGGAAAGTTTGGCTCGGGCCCAAAGGATTTAGGAGCTCGAGGCTAAGTTGGCCGATGAGCTTGATAAGGCTAAATCTGAAGTGGAAGCGCTTGTGGCCCCTTACCGAGCTGACACAGAGGTTGACAACATTTGGGCACAGGAGATCTCTGCTGCTACTGAAATCAAATCATCGTGTGTTGTCGATCATGCTATGTGGCAATCCCAGAGAGAGACTCTCGAGGAATTGCATGCCCGTGGTGTCGACCTCTCGGTTTATATTGAGAATGCAAAAGCTTTGGAGGATGAGGCAGCGACTTTACTTTCCGATGATGAAGAATCTGCTAGTGGATCCAAGAGCGGAGAAGATGAGGATGAAGCCCCTGGAAAAGCTGCTCCCGAGGATACGTCTCTGAAAGTAGACTAGGAACTTAGGATTTTTATTATTTTGTATTTTTTCTTTTTTGTGTAAGGCCTCGTGCGGTCTTTGTAAATACCTTATATAAATAGCAAGTCTTTTTTCTAGTTTGACTCTGATTTGTGATAGATTCTATTTTGCTTTGTGAAAATTTCATTTGTTGTGGTTGAGCGAACACTGCTTCGAACTCGAATCAAACCCTTAGGTTTCAAAAGTGAGTCCCCGAGCCTAATGATATGCTCGAGATTTCGGGCGGCTTTATCGAACCCATAAGTGTGTTATTTTTATAATTAAGTTTGAGTGAATTTTGAACTTAGAATAAAACAAACCCTTAGGTTTTTACCAAGTAATGGGTAAGTTTTGAGCTTACAACTATATACCTCTTAGGGATTTATTTCGAGCTATAGTTGACTTTATTCGAGCCCGGGAGATTGGAACCCTTAGGTACGAATTGAGTGAGAAAAAGTTTCCGAACTCCAAATGTATTGGTCCTTAGGCTCTTTAGATTGGGCCGATTCGGCCTCTGAAAATGGCTATTTTTTCCCTTTTCGGCTTAAAAGACTTAGTCAAAATTTCTTTATGCCTTAGCATATATTTTTCTACCCATTGGGTTTTTGAGGGTCCGATGATTGGAACATCCTTTTTCCTTTTGTGCCTTAGCATGTTTGTGTTAAGATAATTTGATACCCCTTGAGGCTTTTCAAAGGCTGATATTATCGAAGCCTTTTGGTTTTTTCGAGGGCTGATTTTATAGGGGCCCTTTTTCGATTGTTTTGCCGAGGGTAGCCTTTTAACCGGTTTTTCAAAGTATTTGAAGACCTATTGTTTATTCAGAATTCGGACGTCTCCGAGCCGGTTTATTTCGGCCGTATCCTTTTGGACTTATTACTCGATATAACATTTCGAACTTGTTCGAAATGTTAGTCCCCGAGTATAATGACCTTAGCCTATGTATCGGGGGGTGACTCTTTGAGGTCTTATGACTTTGAATTTAGATAACGTCCCCGAGTGTTCGAAGTATGTTTGCACTTAGACCTTGAGCTATTTTTCACAATATCATAAGTACGAGATTTGCATAGTAGAGAATTTGCTTCGAGACCTGAGATATTCGATAGAGAAAAAATGCTTCTTTGAACAATTCATACACGCGTACATGTCTCGCCTTCGGGAATCGACTAATCTATATGGACACGGTTTATTCAACTGTTTGACCCATTACAAAGTTTTTCCTATCGAGGGCCTTTGACACGAAGTATATTTCTTGAACACATAATATCTGAGGGTGATGCCCCCCCCGGTATTCGAGGGTGATTGGAAATAAGCCTTGGATATTGTTGAATTGTCCTCAGGTAGCACATAATTGTTGTCTCATTAAAAACCTTGTCGGAAAATCCCATTTGGGATAAAAATTGATCTAAAGGAAAAAGAGTGCAATAGTATCGTTTGAGAAGTGATATGTTCCAGTTATTTGGTAGTGGTTCATCGTCCATCATTTTGAGTTTATAAGATCCTTTCTCGAATATATCAATAATTTGGTAGGGTCCTTCCCAGTTAGGGTCGAGCTTCCCTTCATTCAGATCTCGAGTGTTGATGGTGACCTTTATTAAGACTAAGTCCACGATTCTGAAGTGGCGAAGGTTGGTTCTTCTATTGTAGTACCTTTCGATTCGTTGCTTTTGTGCAGCCAATTGAATGAATGCAACTTCTCATTTCTCATCTAACAACTCGAGGCTGGTATTCATGGCCTCGTGGTTCGATTCTTCTGTTATGTGTTGAAACCTGACACTGGGTTTTCCGACTTCAACTGGTATCAAGGCTTCGGAGCCGTATACTAAGAAAAATGGAGTTTCTCATGTACTGGACTTCGACGTTGTCCGATATGCCCATAGGACCTCGGGTAATATTTCCCTCCATTTCCCTTTAGCTTCGTTCAACTTTTTCTTCAAGTTTTGGATGATAGTCTTGTTCGTTGATTCGGCCTGTCCGTTCCCACTTGGGTGATATGGTTTTGATAGTATCCTCTTTATTTTATGATCTTCGAGTAATTTCATTACCTTGCTGCCGATGAACTGTTTGCCATTGTCACATACTATTTTTGCAGTTATCCCAAATCGACATGCGATGTGATCCCATATGAAATTTATCACTTATTTCTCCCTAACTTTCTCGAAGGACTGCGCTTCAACCCATTTAGAGAAGTAGTCAGTCATAAACAAAATGAACTTAGCTTTACATAGGGCCGATGCAGAGGGCCGACAATGTCCATTCCCCATTTCATGAAGGGCCATGGGGATATGACCGAGTGAAGTTGCTCTCCGGGCTGGTGGATCATCGATGCAAACCTTTGACATTTATCACATCTTCGAACAAACTCCTTAGAGTCTTTTTCCATGCTATCCCAGTAATATCATGCTCTGACTACCTTACGAACTAGTGATTTGGCACTGAAATGGTTCCCACAAGTGCCTTCATGGATTTCTCATAGAACATAGTCAGTATCTCCCGGTCCCAAGCATACTGCCAAAGGTCCGTCGAAGGACCTTCTGTATAATGTTTCATCTTTGTCTAATGCAAAACGAGTAGCTTTAGTTCGAAGGGCCCTCGATTCTTTAGGTTCCGATGGGAGCTTTCCATTTTTCAAGTACTCGATGTACTTATTCCTCCAGTCCCAAGTTAAGCTTATAAAATTTATTTCAGCATGCCCTTCCTCGATCAAAGACCTCGAGATTTGGACGGAAGTCCCCGAGTTGATCTCATCCTCTTCGACCGATGATCCCAAATTTGCTAATGCATCGGCCTCACTGTTTTTATCTCGTGGCACATATTGTAGAGTACACACCTTGAAACAGCGTAAGGTTACCTGTATTTTATCTAAGTACCTTTGCATTCTATCCTCCCGAACTTCGAAGGATCTGTTTACCTGGTTCACTACCAGCAAAGAGTCGCACTTAGCTTCGATGACTTCAGCTCCCAAGCTTTTGGCTAACTCGAGACCGGCAATCATGGCCTCATACTCGGCCTTGTTGTTAGTTAACTTTGAAGTTTTAATGGATTGCCTAATAATTCTCCCCGTGGGCGGCTTCAAAACAATGTCGAGCCCGAACCCTTTTACATTTGAGGCATCGTCCGTGAAGAGTGTTCACACCCCGATGATGTACCTTATTTTAGTAAAAGTTCCTTTTCCACTTCAGGTACGAGGGTTGGCGTGAAACCGGCCACGAAGTCCGCTAAAATTTGAGACTTGATGGCCGTCCGGGGTTGATATTCAATATCGTACCCACTGAGTTCGACGGCCCATTTGGCCAACCGGCGATAATTCGGGCTTGTGCAAAATATTACGGAGTGGGTAAGTGGTTAATACACATATGGGGTGGCACTGAAAATATGGTTTTAACTTTCTTGAAGCGCTTATTAAGACAAGTGCCAATTTCTCTAAGTGTGGGTACCTATTTTATGCATCTCCAAAGGTTCGACTTACGTAATAGACAGGAAACTGCATACCTTGCTCTTCTCGAACTAGAACACCACTTACCACGATTTCGGGCACAATCAGGTACAAGTAAAGATTTTCATATGCCTTCGGTGTATGAAGCAGAGTTGGGCTCGATAAATATCGCTTTAATTCTTCCAATGCCTGTTGGCATTACGGGGTCCAGGCGAAATCAATTTTCTCTTTAGGTAAGGAGAAAAACCTGTGGCTTCGATCCGATGACCTCGAGATGCATCGACCCAAGGCAGATATCCGTCTGGTTAGCCTTTGTACGACTTTTACACTATCTACGATGGTGATGTCCTTGATGGCCTTGATCTGGTCGGGGTTCATTTTGATTCCCCAATTTGATACCATGAAGCCGAGGAATTTTTTTGAGCTGACCCCAAAAGCACATTTCTCGGGGTTGAACTTTATATTGTACTTCCTTAAGATTTTGAATGTTTCCTGCAAATGAGCCAAATGGTCCTCTGCGCGCAGGGACTTACCTAGCATGTCGTCAATGTAAACTTCCATTGATTTACCTATTTGTTCTTCGAACATTTTGTTAACTAGGCGTTGACATGCAACTCCTACATTTTTCAGCTCGAAGGGCATTACATTATAGCATTAGGTTCCATAATTAGTGATAAGATCAGTCTTTTCTTGGTCTTCTTGGTCCATTTGGATTTGATTGTACCCAGAATAAACGTCGAGAAAGGTAAGGGTCTTGTGTCCGGCCGTAGCATCTATCATGCGATCGATATTAGGAAATGGAAAAGAATCTTTTGGACACGCCTTGTTCAAGTCTTTATAGTCTACACACATTTTAAGTTTGTTCCCCTTTTTGGGGACTACGACTACATTAGCTAACCATTCGGGGTATTTTACCTCCCGAGTGGACCATATTTTGAGAAGTTTAGTTACCTCGTCCTTTATGAAGGCATGCTTTACCTCGGGTTGGGGCCTTCTCTTTTGCTTCATCGGTCTGAACTTGGGATCCAGGCTCAGTCGATGTGATGTTATCTCTAGTGGAATTCCTGTCATGTCTAAATGGGACCAAGCAAAACAGTCCATGTTATCAGTAAGGAATTGAATAAGTTTTTTCCTGAGTTTGGGGGTTAACCTCGTTCCCAGGTATACCTTTCGCTTGGGCAAGTACTCGATCAGTATCACTTGTTCCAGCTCCTCGACAATTGATTTGGTGGCATCTGAATCTTCGGGAACAACAAAGGTTCGAGGAGTTAGAAAATCTTGTTCTTCTTCTTTATCTACTACCTTTTTCTCCGATTCGGTCGAGGCTAGGCGCGGTGATTTCTATTTGGCCGTCTTTTTACCTCTGGTGCTCAATTTTTTCAAGGTCGATAGTGCCGAGATTGGTGTCACTTCCTCGACCGCAAACATTTCCTTTGCTGCATGTTATTCCCGCCATACGTCGTCGGGAACATCATCATTTGGTGGAGGGTCGATGGCACTACCCTCATGTTGTGAAGCCAAGGCCTTTCGAGCAGTGCGTTGTATATAATACCGCCTTCGATGACATGGAACTTTGTATCTTGGATGGTTCCAACCACGTTTACTGGTAGGATAATCTCCCCCTTAGTTGTTTCACTAGCCATATTGAAGCCGTTTAGGACTCTAGATGCAGGTATAATATGATCTTGCAAGCCGAGCTGCTCCACGACCCTTGATCTGATGATGTTTGCCGAGCTACCTGGATCCACTAAAACACGCTTAACTTGAACTTTATTTAACAAGATAGAAATTACCAGAGCGTCGTTGTGTGGCTGAGAAATGCCTTCCGCTTCTTCCTCATTGAATGATAATGTGACGACCCAAAGGGGTCATCACCTGTTTTATTACCCTATTCCATACTTCCGAGGCCTTGAAAACCTCATTTATAGTTGCCTAGATTTGTGTGTGCAGTCCGGGCGCGTAGCCGGACAACTTAAATATGAAATTCTGTGAAAAATGCTAAGGTTTAATATTAAAATGAATAAATTTGACTTCGATCAACATTTTAGGTAAACGGACCTGGACCTGTGATTTGACGGTCCCGAGGGTCTGTAGGAAAATATGGGACTTGTGCGTATGCCCGGAATCAAATTCAGAGGTCCCAAGCCCGAGGAATGAATTTTTTAGTAAAAAACATTATCTGAAAATATTTAAGGAAAATGAAATCTGATTAGAAAGTGATGGTATCGGGCCCGTATTTTGGTTACGGCGCACGGTACAGGTCTTATTTATGGTTTAAGCACTTTCTGTAAAGTTTGGTTGAAATCGGATGTCGTTTGATGTGTTTCGGACTAAAAATGGAAAATTTGATGTTTTATGAAATTTGATAGAATTCATGGATTTTGAGGTTTAATTCGATGTATATGATGTTATTTTGGCGACTTAATCGCATGGATAAGTTCATAGGATGTTTTTGAGGTAGTGTGTGTATTTGGTTTGGAGCCCCGAGGGCTCGGGTGAGTTTTGGATAGGCCACGGATTGCATTTTTGAACTTGGAAATCTGCTGGTGTGACTGATCTGCAGGCTTCGCATTTGCGAAGACAGCATCGCAAATGAGAACTCTCAAATGCGAGCTACTCATTGCAAAAGCGAAGGTTGGTCTGGGCAGGCCTGATCGCAAATGCGACCAAGAGGTTCGCAAATGCGAAGGTTAACCTGGGCAGGCTTGATCGCAAATGCGACCAAGAGGTTCGCAAATGCGAAGGCTGGGAGTGTCTGAAGGGTTCGCAATTGCGAACCCCTGTTCGCAATTCCCATGCCAACCAATAGCCTTCACTGTACAAAGCCGAATTTTTACTTCATATTTCATATTTTCTCAAACTCAAACACTCTTAGGCGATTTTTCCAAGAATAAGACTCTTCCAAATCAGTTGTAAGTTGGTTTTTACTCATTTCTTTCAATCATTAACATCATTTAACATGTTTTCAACTTAAAAATCAGGGATTTTCATGGGTGAGATTGGGTGTTTGGGGTAGAACTTAGGTTTTCTAAAAATTGGGATTTGAGTGGGTGATTGACCTCCGATTTGAGAGATTTTTATATGGCTAGACTCGTGAGAATTCGAGGGTTCTGAAAATGTAAAGTTTACCCGACTCCGAGATGCTGGCCTGGGGACGTTTTGGTCATTTCACCTACTTTCGCGCCGTAACCTTGAATTGAATAGTAGAATCAGTTGCATGAGATGTTATTTACGGTATGAAATTTATTTGAATAGATTTGGACCATTTGGAGTCGGGTACTCGTGGAAAACGTGTGGTTTCGGTTTGATTGCTATACTTCGGACCCGAGGTAAGTGTTTGGTCTAACCTTAGCTTGAGGGAATAGGAGTTGAGTATAATCTGCTACTTGCTACTTGTCAAATATGATGTATAGGCATGGTGACGAGTATCTATACATTGGTGTCTAGCATGACCGTGAGTC
>ML343401.1:85707-103266 GCA_005239505.1 Nicotiana paniculata
CTCAGATTGTAATACGAATGATGAAGATATATGAGATAATTGTATCCTTTGGAGCATTGGCTCAGATTGTAATACGAATGATGAAGATATATGAGATAATTGTATCCTTCTTTGGAGCATTGGCTCAGATTGTAATACGAATGATGAAGATATATGAGATAATTGTATCCTTCGGAGCATTGGCCTAGATTGTAATACGAACGATGAAGGTATATGAGATAATTGTATCCTTGGGAGCATTGGCTCAAGTAATAGAGTAAATTATGAAATGAAGTGAAAGAAAGAGAAAGAGCTACTAAAATATACTCTTGTCGGGTCATTGTTGCTTTTGATATTGTCTCCCTTATTGGGATGTTGAGATTACTGTTATTGTTCCCTTGCCGGGATTTAATTGTTTAATTGATGTTCCCTTGCCGGGATTTAAATTGTTTAATTGATGTTCCTTTGCCGGAATTTAATTGTTTAATTGATGTTCCCTTGCCGGGATTTCTATTTTTACTCTGTTAATTTCCTTGCCCTTGTTTGTGATTGCTGTTTGGGTGAGGAAGAGTGCTAAAGCACGAAGGGTGATGTCGTGCCATGCTTATATTGATTATGCATGAGGGGACATTCCGTGCCATGTTTATATTGATTATGCACGAGGGGACATTCCGTGCCATGCTTATATTGATTATGCACGAGGGTACATTCCGTGCCATTTTTATATTTATTATGCACGAGGGGACATTCCGTGCCATGTTTATATTTTTTATGCACGAGGGGACATTCCGTGCCATGTTTTATATTATTATTATGCACGAGGGGACATGTCGTGCCGCATCTTTCACTGTTTAATCTGTGTTGTCATTTCCCGTTATTATTTTTAGATATTTCAGACTGTTGTTTTCGTTTCTGTCATTTCAGTATTTGCTATCTCTTACCCCCATAATGTTCTCCCCGTAATCGTATTCTTGTTTAGCTTCTGCTATACTATTGAACTGCACAGGTACACTTTGTTGTCGTGTCTTAGCCTCGTCACTACTTCGCCGAGGTTAGGCTCGACACTTACTCAGCACATGGGGTCGGTTATACTGATGCTACACCTGCACTTCTTTATGTTGTGCAGATTACGCAGCTGGAACCGGCGGATATAATTAGTGGGAGTGTCTCCCAGCTTATCCTAGAGGCTTCAAGGTATACCCGCTGGCGTTCGTGGGCCTTGGCGTCTCTTCCATCCCTTTGATTTCACTTCTGTCTTATTTTTCTTCCTCTAGTTTCAGAGACAGCTATGTATTCTCTTTTCCGACTTATATTTAGCACTCTTGTAGACAGTTCATGAATTTGTGACTCCAGGTTTTGGGAAAGTTTACGCATTGTTGTATCATGTTCTCCTTATTTAGCTTGAGACCGGATTTATTTTCGCTGTTAAACTGTGAACCGTTTAGTTTATCCTATTAAATTGATGTTAATATGCTAGTTTATCTATACATGTTGGCTTGTCTAGCGGGTTCAACGTTAGACACCATCACGGCCCGATGGTGGGAGTTCGGGGCGTGACAGATAAAGTGCCTTCGGGCATATAATCTCGAGTTCCTTCCTCTCTGGTGCTAGACACCTTAGTGCGTTTGAATTTAGGTCCTTGTGGAACGTCGATCCCACCGACGATCATATGAATGACATGTTGAGGTTCTTCTTGTTCGTTCTTTCTGTTGGTGTCTCTTTACCTGAAGTGATTCTTAGCTCGATCGCTGAGGAACTCTCAAAAATGTCCCTCATTGAATAGTCGAGCTACCTCTTCCCTTAACTGTCTGTAATCTTCGGTCCTATGACCGTGTGTGCCATGATACTTACACATTACATTTGGGTTCCTTTGGGAAGGACCAGTCTGTATAGGTCTGGACCACCTAGTGTCTTTGATTCTTCCGATGGCTGATACAATGCCTGATGCATTGACGCTAAAATTGTACTCTGATAGCCGAGGTGCCTCTGTTGGATCTGCATACTTGTCCAAGCCAGTTTTACTCATAAGTCCCCGAGAATTCTATCCTCGATCATTCCTTCGATCATTCCGGGTAGGGCTGCGTCCTGGGACATTATTCCTTCTATCTTTAATATATGGCTGATACAGATCTTTATTCGACCTTGGATCTATATCGATATCCCTCTGATTTTTACCTGCCGACCGATTTGGATGTACCGAACCAGAAGGAGCTCCCAGTTGGTCATCTTCTACCCTGATCTTTAATTCATATCGATTATGAACATCTGCCCAAGTTACAGCTAGGTACTCGATCAAATTTTGTTTCAACTGTCGTGATGCTATCGAAATCCGTTCATTCAACCCTTGGGTGAAAGCTTGAACGGCCCAATCATCTGTGACCAGTGGTAATTACATGCGTTCCATTTGGAATCGGGACACGAACTCCCTTAGCATTTCATTATCCTTTTATCTCATCTTGAAAAGATCCGATTTTCTCGTTGTGACTTTTATGGTCCCGACGTGCGCCTTTACAAAAGAATCCGGCAACATGGCGAATGAATCGATGGAATTTGGTGCCAGGTTGTGTTACCAAATCATTGCTCCCTTCGACAGGGTTTCTCCAAAAAATTTCAGTAGCACAGACTCGATCTCGTCATCCTCCAAACCATTACCCTTAATGGCGCATGTGTAAGAGGTAACATGCTCATTGGGGTCAGTGGTCCCGTTATACTTAGGTATATCATGCATGCGGAATTTCTTTGGAATGGGCTTCGGAGCCGCACTCGGAGGGAAGGGATTTTGCACAAACTTCTTCGAATCTATTCCTTTCAAGTTAGGGGGTGCCTCTGGTATCTGGTCAACTCGAGAGTTATAAGTCTCCACCTTTTTATCATTGGCTTCGACGAGCGGCTTCTGGCTCGACCCCACTCAGAGTTCTGTGTTGGTTTTGCAGCTGAGCAATAGCGGCTTGCTGAGTCTGTAGCATCTCGAAGATCACTTGGAGACTGACTCCTCCGTCTCCTCTGCCATGTGTACCTTGGCCATTAGATCGGCCTTCTCCGCGTATACTCCCTTCGGGGTCTGCGCCCAGGTCCATATTTAAAGAAACGTGCGAGATGACATCGACTGGGTTGGTAACCGGTGCTCCCCGTAGATTAGCCTGCGGTACCTCGACTCCTGAAGATTACGTTGTTGTTTTCCCCGTGAAACCCAAGGCCATTGTCACCATGTATGGGTGCGTTTTGTGAGTTTGATATGTTTTATCCTGAAAGTAAAAATACTTGACAAGGGCAAGCGTAAAATAGTGTGTGTTATCAGAATCAGCACTGAACAATCACTATTATCCTTAGCCCCACAGTGAGCGCCAAACTGTTTACCTCGAAATTCGAGTAACAATTAAACTTGTATTATGGTTTTAAGGATACGTGATCTGATTTACCAATTGATAAATAATGAATAAAATAGATAAATTGAACGACTAAAATAAATCAAACCAATGTTGTAGCATATATCGACCTCAATTCTGAATAGCCTCGAGATCAAGTAGTAAGAACAACAGTGAGTAATAAGTAAATAGAGAGCAGCGAGTATATTGATTTCAGTGAATGTATGATGATTACAAATGAACATGGTTCCTCTTTATATAGTAGAGGAATCCTAAATAAGGTACAACTCTAATTATGGGAACAAATTCCATGATTGATGTCAATAACCGTTAGCATTTCAATTCCTTCCGAGATTTCCGCCAAGATCTTTGGTCGATTACTAATATCTCGTTACCCGTTACTCAGCGTTGGTCATGCTTGGCCTCGGTCCTCAGCGAGTGCTTCGATCTTCGTGTCTTCGAGTCCGAGCTTGGTCCATTATGGACTTATTCCCGAGGCAACCCCTCGAGCCTATAAAATTAGACATACTCGATTTTAACCGTATACACTACTCCATTAGGTCGGGAGGTTACTGTGGCCAATCATCAGTTTTTCCTTCTTATTCAGGAAAAATTCAAATTACTATCTCTTATTCATTTGTTTTCTTTTATCTTTATAATTCGTTGTTAGTGCAGTAATGACATTTCAATATATATTACTTATGCAGCAATACTAGTAGTCTAGTACAGTGAATCAAGAATAAAATGAATCCAACATTTGACGAGTAAACATACTTAACACCTTGAACAACTAAATTCGCCCATTTGTCAATCTAACTACGTAAGAATTTAGCAAAAAATATTTTTTCTCAAAAGCCATGTCTTTTAGTTTAACTATATGATATCCAATTATCCACAACCTATTAATCCGATTAACTTCATAAATTCTTATCGAGTATTTTTTGCGAATTGGCACTTAAATAATATCGTCCCAATTTTTGTAAAATTTGCAAATATAAACCCAACAGCAGACAACAGCTTCCATCTTCACGCTTCCTCCTCCTCCTTTTCTTGCATCTTTCTGTTCTTGGAGAACTTTTCCGTTTTGGTTGTAACGTAATTATTGAAAAACCTTGCTTATTTCATTGCACCAATATAACTCAGTTTTTACTTTTATATCTGAAATCATTTTACGTTCAATGCTTCCTATATTTTTTTTTTTTTTTTTTTATTATAGTAGTCTGACAGAAGAGGTCTTCTTAAAAAATGGCAACTAATAAGTCCAACTTTAGCAAAATAATTTGCTACATATATTTCGGATGGCCTTACTTGTAAAAATTCAACAATATATGCAAGATTCGCTAATCCGATAATTCTTGAATAGTAACAAAATCGTTACAAGTAACAGATGTTAAAGATGGCCTTATTAAAAATTGAGCAATACATGCAAGATTTGTGAATAATTTAACAACATTAACAGGATGAAGATACAACTAAGTCGTGCTACTTCCAAAACCTGTAAACACTTGAATAATTTAACAAGATAGGTTGAATGAATATAACACCAAGTGGTGTCAATCCAGCAAAACTTAGAGAAAATTTGGCGATAAGCTTGTGCTTGTTTGGAGGGATCATCATAAATGAGTAAAGTGTGCCGTTCACGATACATAAAATATTCAGACAGAGCTGCTCATGTATAAGGAGCAAGGTATTGTAATGTAGCAGGGGAATACATCCTTTTGGCTATCACAATAGTCTATTCCATCGCTCCCCAACCCCTTTCCTGTGAAGTAGTTACTATTTGGGCCACAGAAAATGCTTTTTGTGCAATAACTACATAAACACATATTAATTTTGACCTTGTTGATTGAGAATTCTATCAATGGCTACTGATATTTTACCGCTTTGTCTGTTCCCAATAATGATCGTTGATTGATCAACACAGACAAGTTAAGTCAATTCAGCGAGACTTATTAACAATTTAACAACACATGTACAATGAAAATAGTACCAAGTCTTATAATTTTTGAACGATGAAACAACACATGCAAATTTTGTCTATCGAACAATTTAACAACATAAGGATTGAACAAATAATGTCTTACCCACCATAACTTGTGAAAGCATAATTGCGCGAAGATTAGTTTTGCACAAATACCTTACAATAGAGACAAAATTTAAGTAGATGCCTTAAATTATTCCATTTGGTTGATTTTATCTCCTATACCAAAGGTATACACTCTATTTTATTATAAGTCAAATCCCTTTTCAAATATTATTTTTTATAGCTATTTTTTATTTTATTTTTATAGCAAAATAGGTATTTATGGTATACATTACCGTTAAGGCGTTAAATACGCTATTTATGTTTTTTTTTTCTCATTCTTTCAGTTATTCTCTCTCAAAATCTCAGCAAAATACTTCTTCTTTCTCTCTCCAGGATCTCTCTCTCAGTCTCTCTCACACACACAACAAGATTGTGTTGATTGTTAAAGCATGACTCTCTCACAACACGATTCTCTCACTTTCAACGTTTTTTCTCCAAAAATTTGTGGGAAGTGTTAAAGTTTTTGAGTTTTTGGCCAGTTCACGCTTCTTCTTTTTCTCTTAAACTCTTTTTTTAAAAAAATTTCATCATTGTTAGGTTTTCAGCATAAAACTTCAAATTTCCTCTTCAATGGCTGATTCAACTACTCCGAAGAGGGTTACACGAGGTATACCCCCACTAAAGCAATCAATTTTGATGGGCCATCGTTCGATTTGCAAATTACTCAAGAGGAACCTGTATTTGCAGGTTCATCAGCAACCATGGAAGTCGAAAGGCGAACAAAAATACGCAATGACCCTATAAAACAAGGTCAAGATGAGAAATCTTCAAAAAAAATAATATTTCTTGATGTTCCTCAAGTTTCCGTACAAAACTTAAATGTGGAAAAGAGAAGAAAACTTATCGATGCTGCTTTTTCGAGCAAGGGAAAAGAGGTCGATAAAGAAGTAGCTCGGAAACACGGATGGACAAGGTATTCTTAGATATATTTATATGTATTTGAGTCAACATATGTTGATTTTAATTTGTACAATGATTTTAATTAGATGTATTTATATGTATTTGAGTTCATAAAACAACAATTCTAAATACACTAACAATTTTATCATTATTGCCATAACTCAAAGTTGTTTTTTGTCATAATCAGTGTTTTTGATGTATTCATGCCTAAGTTCTATATTCATGTATTCACTGTTTTGTATGTTCTGTATTTTGTATACAATAAAAATAATGTATTTTATATATACATGTATTTATATGGATTTGAACTCATAAACAACCTACATTAAAAATAATTAAAGTAGTGTACCGGGCTAACTGTATTCATATGTATCTTCGAGCATGTAACTATCTTTTTGTTGTGTTTGTATGTAGGAAATAAAATTCTTTGTTAAACACTTGCCTACTTCATCGCCGCATATAAGTTCCTACGCTAACACCGACATAATTTTCGACCTCAAAGAAAAACTTAATCCAGAGCAGTACAAACTATTTAATACTACCTATTTTGGTATATTCCTCTATATGTAGCATTGTGAGGTTCAAAAACAGTTGTTCGGGTGCTTCAGGGTTCTAGAGCTTGAAGAAAGTTCTATTGACTCATTTTTAGTTTACTCCGGCTAATATATGGTGCACTATGTTAGGACTATGCTATGCGAAAGTTAGACTTCAATGTGATAAGAGACATTGAAGCACCCACAAAGATTGTTAGCCAAATCACAGAATCGGATACTTCTGTGAAGATAGTTATAGAATAGTTTTCTGTTTTATAGATTGTATTTTCAGCTTATTATTGAATAGATCATGATTTTACGCAACCTTTTTGTTTAGAATATGAATATGTTTTTTTTGTCTTAATGCAACTGTTATTTTGAATACATTCATTCTTTTTATATACTTCTGTATTCAAATTCTCATGATTCAAGAATTCATTTTAACGTTACTGTTTTTTTAAAAGTGTTGAAAATAATATAATCAAATGTAGTTGTTTTAACAGTATTTTAGTTATGCTTAATACATGAATATTTGTTAGAATCTTTTCTATAATCAATGTATTCATATTTAGTTGTATTTATCTATTTTTGAAGTCTAGTAAAAATTTTGATTAAATACACTAAATGTACAGAAACCACTTACAGTATATACACGTTCCTTGTATGTATTTTGCTGTAGTTCTATATTTGTATATTCATATATACATAGTTTTATTCTGTATTGAAATATATTTTGAATTAAATTATAACAATATATTTGACCATTTATATATATATATATATATTTTTTTATTTTTTTTTAAGGTATCAGGTAACTTAACAGTAATGTATTTAGGCATATACATAGTTGTGTTCTGTATTCAAATGTATTTTGAATTGTAATATAACAATGTATTTAACCACATTCAGTATATATACATCATTTTTTATGCATATCATTAAACTTAATAGTAATGTATTTAGTCATCTACCTTTAAAACATTCATCCAGAAATAATCAAATACATATAGAAACCAATAAGTAATAGAAAATCTGGAACAAATCCAAAAACAGTGATTGAAGGAATTAAAATCAGAACATCAACTAATTTATACGTGGGGCATTTCTACAACTACTCTTATTATGTCCACCCTGCCCACATATACTACACGAATGTTGACTCCTCTTCTGAAGCAATTCACTTAATGGCTTATCGCGCTTCTTCTTTGACCTTCCTGGAGGTCTCTTCCATTTGGGTGGTAAGACAACTTCCTCTAATATATGTGTTGATATCTTCCATTCACTTCGGTCAATGAGAGGATACATGGGGACCTCATATATTAAAACAGACCTTGGTTTGTAACAGTCTGAGCAATAATCATCCGGCATTAGAAACTCGCTTTTCAAGACAGCCCAAACATGTGGGCATGGTAGCTCGTCCACTTGGAACCTCCCACAATTGTAATTTTTCTTGTTGAGGCAAACAGTGTAACGCCTTACTTTATCATTCATCATGTGCAAGTGTTCAGTCGATAGTACAACCTACATTAAATGGAGAAACATAAGTTTTGCACATATGTACAAAATATGTATTTGTCCATAAATACAAGGAGTGCATACAATATACATGAATGCATGATATAAACATTGAAATACACTGAATACAAATACTAAAATAAACCAAATATAAATAGTGAATACATTTAATTTTGTAATACAGTGAATACAGCAAAATACACTGAATTCAAATAAAAATACAGTGAATTCAACCAATGAAATATACTGAATACAACAGTAATAAGGAATAACTAAAACTGTTAATACAAAAATAATTGAGTATACTGAATACAAAATAGCGAATACAATGCATACAAACATTGAATATAATAAGTGCAACAGTAAAAAACAAATATTAAAACTCACTGAATACAACATTTAAATACAACCGAATACAAGCATTATGTTGATTACATACCTTATACATTAATACATGCTTTCAATAAATATTCATATTACATGCTATTTTCATACATGTATTAAGGTATCACATTGTAACTTTCTTATACATTACACCATAATTTAATATAACATGCACATTATACCAATTGAATATATGCTTTCAATAAATAGGGAATATTCGATTTACTATATGCTTTTCAATATCCCCTCAATGGAATCATCGACATAATAATTTTCATTGTTCCACTTCC
Organism: Nicotiana paniculata; assembly: GCA_005239505.1. Lineage (NCBI taxonomy): Eukaryota > Viridiplantae > Streptophyta > Magnoliopsida > Solanales > Solanaceae > Nicotiana > Nicotiana paniculata. The sequence goes on from ML343401.1 coordinate 94,760, forward strand.
TGAATGAAGAATTAGCATTGTTAAGCTTGCCATATAGTAAATCGAATTACTAAATATTCTGTAAATACTTGTATCAATAAATGTCGGGCAAAAAAAATTCTTATCAATGACGGTCAAATCAAAATCTTGAACTATACCAGGAAAAAAAAGTTCACTGAATCTTTGAAGCTCTGCAGATTGTGTTATGTTAAGCTGAATTGACAATGCTCTAGATTTTGTGCTTAGAGTCTGAAAAATCATTCTAATTAATTTGATTGATAATGAGGCATGTTAGAATTGGTTTTGTTGAGTTACATTAGGAGTGTATCATGTTAATTGATCATCTTTTCATTATTAGACAGCTGGACAAACCTATTTTTAAGGTGATTGTCGTTATTGTATTCGTGAATACATAGCGCGAATACATCTGAATACAGTCATGTACAGCTGGAGTCCCATATTTTTAGGCGATTTTTGCTACTTTTATTCATGAATACAATAGCGCGAATACACTACCGTAACAACTGAATAGTAGTTATAGGAAATAATTATGTATATGTTATTGATACCCAATTTTGTTCTCATATTTTATAAAGTATTCCATATACTTTTGCATTATTACCCAGTTTATAGGGTTCAAATAAGTATTTTCTATAATTTTTCATAATTTTTTAAGCTTTAAAATTGATTTTCTTGCATTTAAATTATTTAAATATGTATTAATTACCCCTTTAAAATATTTTTTGAGGAATTAATCATCCAAATTTATTATTTGCATCCACACACACACACACACACACATATATATATATATATATATATATATATATATTTCATAATATCTTACTTTATTTTATATAATCATATTTGCATTTTAAAGCTATTTTACACAATTTAGCAGTAATAGCATATCTGTTTGCATAATTATATTTTATTACATTATTTGTGCCTAAATAATATATATTAAATTATTATTATAAATAATCTTACTACATAAATAATATTTTTACTATTTGTTAATAAATTTCTTTTATAATTTTTCGTGTATTTAATTTGTAGCCCAATTTGGAGCCAATTCAGGACCTAATTAAGGGCCCAAACACCCCAAACCTGTAACGATCCGACCGGTCGTTCTGAGGTCATAAGCAGCCTCACTTTGTGTATATCGACATGCGTGCGTGGTTAGATTCAATTACCGGTTAATCTGGAGTCGGATTGGGCGAGAATTTTCAAATTTTGAAGCTTAAGTGAAGAAAGTTGACCGGTAAGGTTTGGCTTTTGTGTAAACGACCTCAGAATGAGATTTTATTAATGTCAACAGCTTCGTATGATGATTTTGGACTTAGGCGCGTGTCCGGAATTGGATTTGGAGGTCCGTAGAGTGATTTGAAGTAATTTGGCGAAAGTTAGTATTTCGGCGATTTCGGCCGATAGGTGAAATTTTGATATCGGGGTCGGAATGAAATTCCGGAAGTTGGAATAGGTTCGTAGCATCATTTGTGACGTGTGCGCAAATTTCAGGTCATTCGGATGTGGTTTGAGTTGGTTTTGGCATCGTTGGCGTATTTTTGAAGTTTAGAAATTCTAGGCTTGAATCCGAGATTTATTCGGTGTTTTAATGTTTTTTGGGTGTTCCAAAAGTTCGACTAAGCTCATGCGTTGGTATGTGACCTATTGGAGTAATTGGTGGAGGTCCCGAGAGGCTCGGGATGGTTTAGGACGGTTATCTGAAGGCTTGAAGTTTGGAAATGCAGTCGGTGTTGCTGTTCTGGTGTGGTCGCACCTGCGGATAGGGGACCGCAGGTGCGAGCTTCCCAGGTGCGGTAAAGAGCACGCAGATGCGAGGATAAGCGGATTGGGCAGCCTCCGCAGGTGCGAAACTTTGGGGGCAGGTGCGGCCCCCGCAGGGGCGATTCTTAGGCGCATGTGCGGGTAGGAGCGCATGTACGGTTTGTGTTTCGCACCTGCGATTGCACAGGTGCGGTTAAGTGGTCGCAGGTGCGGATGTCCTAGGAAGATTCATATAAACGAGGATTAGCCATTTTCTTCACATTTTGAGCTTTGGACTTCGGATTTGGGAGCGATTTTGAGGGTTTTTCACGCAAATATAATGGGTAAGTGTTCTTCCACTATAATTAATTATATTTCATGAATTAGTTCTTATTTTTATCATTTAGTTTGTGTTTTGGGTTGAGGGAATTGTGGGTTTTGAAAGAAAACTTCTAAAATGAAAAATCATGATTTGAAAGACCAAATGTTATCAGAATTGAATAAATTTAGTATGGGTAAACTCGTATCGGAATGAGTAATCGAAATTTGTAAAATTTGTCGGGTTCCGAGGTGCGAGCCCGGGGGTCGACTTTTGGGTCGATTTTTATAATATTGTAAAGAGTGAGACTTTATTATTCGGAATAGTTCCTTATACGTTTTATATGTATTTTGAAGTTGTTTTAGTTGATTTTGAGCCATCCGGAGGTCTTCCCGCTCGAGAAGTCTATTTTTGAGTATCGAGTTGTCTTCTTTGAGGTAAGTATCTTGCCTAACCTTGTGTGGGGGAACTACCTCTTAGGAATGAATCTTCCTTGTTGATTGTAGTCCGAGTATGCGAGGTGACGAGTGTGTACTCGGGATTATTTGCAATTAGATTGGCCTTTTAGGATTCGTAGGTTCTTATATTACCTGTGTATGATTTATTATTGTTACATTTGAATCCTTGGTTGTAATTTTATCCCTTCCTGTTTACATAAGAATTACCTGTTTTTGGATTCCTTCGTTGGCTACTTGACCTTACTTGACTTAACTGAATATTCTACTTCTCTTATCATCATGCTATATTTTCTTCCTAGCTTGCCTAATTGACTATAATTAGTGTCATCTAGCCTTATAGTTGACTAGTCGTAGTTGGAACATCTATTCGTTGGAGTCAAGCATGCTCGTGAGTCTTACATTGTGATTTATATGACTATTTCCTTAAGTGCCACTTAGGTCTAATTGTTAGACATTTATGTTATTGGTATTTCCTTGATGTTGCCTATTACTGGGCCTTTGTTTAAGCTGAGTGTTATTCCGTGAGGTTAACTGTTTAGGTGAGATTGGTTATAGATGTTTCCCTTGCCGGGATGTTATGGTTTCTATTACTGTTTATGTTGCTAATGATATGGTTTGTATTGTTGACTCCCTTGCCGGGATGTGATGGTTTCTATTACTGTTTATGTTGTTAATGATATTGTTTGTATTGTTGAATCCCTTGCCGGGATATGGTGATTTATGGGTCATATTGTTGGTTTTTCTGTAACGACCCGACCGGTCGTTTTGATCTCTAGCGGGTCGTTCATCGGTTTGGAGTCGTGAGCAGCTCCATTTAAGGTATTATGACCTGTGGGCGTGGTCGGAATTAAATTTCGGGAAGTTTAGAGTTGATTTGGAAAGAAAATTCTCATTTCAGAAGCCTTAAGTTGGAAGAATCAACTAAGATTGGAATTTTGAGTAAACGATATCTGAATCAGGATTTGAAGGTTCCAACAGGTTTGTATGATGATTTCGGACTTGGGTGTATGTCTGGATCGAGGTTTGGATAACCCGGGAGCGTTTCGATGCATATTGTGGAAGATAGCATTTTAAAAGAATTTCATAAATTGTGCATTTCAGAGTTATTGATGTCCGTTTGAGATTCCGAGTCTGGGAATAACTTCATGTGGTGATTCTGGAGTTGGGAGCGCGATCGGAAGTGAATTTGGATGTCCGTAGGTCATTTTGAAGTCATTTGGCTAAAGATAGAAATTTGAAGGTTTTTGAGAAATCTGACCGGAAGTGGAAGTTTTGATATCAAGGTCGGAATTCGATTCCGGGAGTTGGAGCAGGTCCGTAATGTTGAATATGACGTGTGCGCAAATTTTGAGGCCAATCATACGTGATTTGATAGGTTTCGGAATCAGATGTAGAAATTGGAAATTTCTAAGTTCATAAAGTTGGGATTTGAGTGTGATTCGTGGTTTCGATGTTGTTTGATGTGATTTGAGGCCTAGATCAAGTCCGCATTATGTTTTGGAACATGTTGGTATAATTGGACGGGTTCCCGAGAGCCTCGGGTGGATTCCGGATGGTTAACAGATCAATAGTTGAAGTTGAAGAAAGCTGAAGGTTGATGTCATCTGGTGTGAAGGATTTGGCCGCAGGTGCGGCTAAGGTTCGCACATGCGAAATTGGAATGGAGCCAAGGAGGCCGCAGGCGCGGGAGTTTGGGGCACACCTGCAGAAGTGCAGGTGCGATAAGGGGACCGCAGGTGCAGAAATTGGCCTGGGAAGAATGTTTTAAAGCAAGGATTCTTGGTTCATTTTCTTCATTTCTTCTCGGGCTTAGGCGATTTTGGGAGGCTTCAAAGAGAGGATTCTTTCATGCAATGTCAAGGTAAGTAACTCCTTCATGCTTCTAAGTTAAATACAAAATTATATGCATGGATTAGGCATAGAAATTGGTAGAAATTTGGGAAATATTGAAAAAACCTAGAAAATGGAAATTTGGATTTTTAGCCACGAATTGAGCATGAATATTTGAGTAAATTGTATATTTGAGTTAGTAAGTCTATGGATAGAATATATCTTCGAGAAATTTCGGATTCCGGGTACGTGGGCCCGAGGACATTTTGGTCATTTCACTAAGCGGGGTTGGGAAATTATATAATTTGTAATTGTTGCAAATATTAAAGTATATTTTCATTGGGTTGTCATTGTTTGGATAGTTTTGGGGCGTTGTACGTCCGTTTGGAGTCATCGGAAGGGCTTGGAGGCCGATTATGGAATCTCGGAGCGAGGTAAGTCTCCTTTCTAACTTTGTGAGGGGGAATTGTCCCCCTAGGTGAATTAATTAAGTATATGCTATTATCTTCGGGGGCTACGTACTCACGAGGTGACGGGAGTCCGTGCGTAGCTACTATTATGCCATGTACGGGTAGTCTAGGACCCACTAGCATGCCTTAAATGCCATACATGTGATCCTGCCTGTAATATTAAATTGCTAATATAATCGAAATCGAAATTGAATATCTCAAGAAGAATAGGGTTCATTTTCTTAATCATTTAGAAAGAGAATTGATTCCTCTGTGGATAATTGTATACCTGGTAGGGTTTTATTATGGAATATCTTTAAACTTGGCAGATGAATTTCAAAACAAAGATTTAAAAACTATACTTCATGTTCCCATAAGAAGAATTTCACCACTTTCCTGAGAAAAGCTGCTTTCTTGATAAAAATATGGATTTATTATGTGGATATGTGTACATATGAGCACCTGAGTCGCAGGTATGATTCGCGAGCAGGCTAGCCTTATTATTTGTATGTATAACCGCGTCGCATGATGGATTCGCGAGCGGGGCAGATAGATGCATCTATGGTTCGAGCCGTTCGACCCTTCGGCAGTGCATAGTTTATTATTGTTGGTCCGCACCGTTCGACCCTCGGCATTGCTTGCGTATGATATTTACTGTGTAGTTGCTATGATTTTGCCTGATTACTGGCCTGAAATATTAAGTTGTCAATTGAAATGACAGAGATTTAAAGTTATTAAAAAGATTATGGAAGAAGTTGTTCCTTCCCGTCGATTTATTGTTATTTGATTAAATCACTCATGTTGATTAATTGTTATTAATATGATGAAGATATAAAGTGTTAAATGAGAACAGAGATTGATATTGTTATCCCTGTTTTTAATAAATTGCCTAGGATAATCATGCTTAGTGTCGCACTTAGATATTCTAAATTGACTTTTAACAAGTGTCTAATTTTGACCTCTCGTCACCACCTCTATGAGGTTAGGCGGGCGACTTAGTGACTACACGTTATTTTTGTACTGATGCTACACTTGCTGTGCATTTTATTGCACAGGTACTTTCATAGCAATGTGGAGAATTCAGAGACTTAGGCGAGATGCATCATCCGGAGGCGATCCGCAACTGATAGAGTCTCCCTTGTACTGTATTTATTTTCATTTTAAATTTTCTTGTCCAATATGTATTTCGGACAGGCTTTGTAATAATTGTATAGATTCTTAGAAATTGCTCATGTACTTGTGACACCGGGTTCTGGGATGTGTTGGGATATATTTTCTAAAGTGTAGTATTCAAACCATTTTTTTAGTTAACAAATTTTTATTTGGTTAATATGTAATAAAGTGAAAGGAAATATTTTCATAAATGTTAAAACCGGGAAGTTATTTCAATTAATTAATGATTTGGCTTGCCGGACATCGACAACTATGTCTGGCGCCACCACGACCTTAGGGATTTTGGGTCGTGACAACATGGTATCAGAGCGCTAGGTTCCTGCAGGTCTCATGAATCATGAGCAAGTCTAGTAGAGTCTTGCAGATCGGTACGAAGACGTCTGTACTTATCTTCGAGAGGCTACAGGGCTGTTAGGATTACTTCCCTTCTTGATTCCTCATCGTGCGTGTTGATTCCTTTAAGGCTTATGCCTATTTTCATTCCTACTCAATCTTACGCGTCGCGAAGCGCTTGCTATGAATCAGGAACTTGAGGAATTGAAATGGTGCTACGGAGGTAATTCGAGATGTTTCCATGTGTAATTGGTGGAGGGTTGTTGTTATAGCTCTGGAGAAGAATAATATGTTGTTTTAGATCAGTAGTTGTGTTTCTGGGAGCCTTAAGGCTATGCTCAGGTAGTGATGATGCTTGCGATTGGTTATCGCGCGAAGTCGATATGATGATAGAATGATTGCCCGTATGTTAGGGGTGATGAATGGTTTGAAGGGAGGCCTTCTCAGAGTGTGATTTCGAGATTTCCGGCAGAGGTGAGGCATTTGGATTATGAATGGTCTGGTTGGGGTTGATAAGTAGTAAGACTTGGTGTCTTCAAGTGAGGTGGGATATGCACATGTGACGTGTAGTCGTCGTCACTGATCGAATGTAATGTGTTAAGTTTGTCGGTGCTATGGTTTCTTCGGTTGCGTGGGGTCAGAGTATTGAGAAGAAGTATTGAAGAATACGGTTGGCAGAGATCGTGAGTTGCGGTGGTTCAGTACCGAATAAGTGTTGATTATGAAGGCAGCTAGAGAAAGATGATCTTTGGAGAGTGTGAATTCGTGGTGATCTACTGGTTTGAAAGCTACAGAGAATGATCCTGAAGTAAGGCTAGGCGGTGGTTTCATCTCTAGGAGGCCAGGTGTAAGAAGCGGAAGTCGAGCAGTCACAAAGCGGGGGAGCGGCAGCATAGCTTGGAATTTCAAGATATTGTCGCGCATTTAATGGATGTCCATAAGGAGCGGATGGACTAGTAAAAGTTAGGAAATAAATCAGGGTGTAAGATGGGGTATTGAAGTCGCAGAGAGCGTGCATTTCAGCGTCGTTGGAAGGTGTCCGCGGGTGATTCTCACAGGTGGGTTATCTTCTGTGGATACGTTAGCGATGTCGGGGTTGGCAGGTCTCGGTGAGGGGTTCTAGTGGCCATTCGGTAGGAGGCAGAATGTGTGAATGATGCTAGAGAGTTTGGGTATTTAGGGAGTGCTAGCAAGAGAATTTGGAAGAATTGGACGGATTGGTCGAGCAAGATCGTGTTATCAAAGGAGAAAGGATCTCGGCAGGGTTTAGAGTGGTGCAAGGAGTAGCTTCAGGATAAGTGGGGGAGTCCCACCATCTGCAGGTGGGTTGTAGGGTTGTCTTCTCACAGGGTTGCGGATTGTCGGCGTGTTGTCAAGTTATTTCAGCTAAGGGAAAGGAGTAAAATGGTGATTGTGCGTGGGATTTGATGAATGTGTGCAAAAGTTGGCCTTGTCGGGCCAGGGTTAGGCTTTGGAAGATTAAGAACTTTGCTTAAGGCATAGGTGAGTTGTCAGGAAAGTGACTCAGTCACGTTCTTCAAGGGAATGGGTGTTCATGTGCTAGAAGAGCCTTGGAGTTGATTGTATTCGGGGGCAGTCAGAGTGGGTGACCCTCAATAGCGGTCCTAGTGAGTTCAAAAGTCAAGAATGTGGTGTTTAAGGGTTTCAGGCAACAATATGATCGAGAATCGAGCTTTTGCAGAGTAAATTCTGAGAAAAAAAAGGATGGTTGGAATGTTCTATGATATGTTTCAGCGTGCAGGATAGTATTGGAGGAGTGAGAGAAATAAACTCCGGATTTGTAGAAAGATTATCAGGAGGGTATGAGACGGGTTGCGGGATTTAGGTAGCATAGTCTCGTGAATCAAGGTCACTCGGGAGGAGTGAGGGTTGGGTTTGCTATGAGTTGGAGGAAGCTGCTATTATTCCTGAAGCAATTGAAGATGATAAAAGAAGATAGATTGATTAGCCATGGTTGAAATGACACATTTTCGGCAGTGATCAGTTCCTCCGGTGTGATTAAGTTATGCATGTGGTTTGTGCCAGTGTGTGCGGGGCTTGTCGGTCGTCGTAATAGATTTCATGTGGGAGCATTCGAGTGCTATGGCCTGTTAGGTTTAGGCGGATCCTGGAAAGGTTATGGTGGTATAGACTACTACTTAAGGATTTGCATGTTGGGTGATTGTGAGAATTCAC
>ML343402.1:0-39079 GCA_005239505.1 Nicotiana paniculata
GGGGGGGTTCTAACTATGTCCCACAACAGTTTTACACTACTACTGGTGCTATATTATGTCCCCATAAATAAATATAGAGATTGCGAAAATTTAGCAAAAATGATCGTTGTCTGTGGCTGACCTTTTACTTTTCCTTCTTACCATGACTTTGTGCATTTATACACCAAAAAAATTATAATTCTGCTTTCTAAGGTTTTCCTAATACCATAATTAGAAATGTTATTTATAAATTCAAAGTGACTATTTTCAGTAGGTATGTTGTGTAATATAGGTCGTAGTCCTAATGACAATGATTATTTAACTGTTACATGTCATTAGGTTGATCATCACTCGAACATGCAAAAACGTGTTATCAATTATAAATTTATTAATTCAAAATAAACCGGTGCACAATTGCAACTATTGTTCTAGAAACACTTTAATTTTATGATATTATCGATAAAATTTTAACTATCACATTAGATAATACTTCTGCTAATACTAATGCAACAAATAGCTTAAAATCAAGACGTTTACTAGTTAATGACTCAATTTTCTATGTTAGATCTGCATGCTATATTTTTAACTTGGTTCTAAAATATGATTGCCACGATCCAAATCCCACCATAGGGGTCGTGACGACACCTAGTTTCTAAAACTAGGTAATCCAATCACTTGACGAATCAAATCAACAAGACATGGTATAATAAAACTGAACTTAATCTGTGCAATACTCAAAAAACCCTTCTCGACCATATGTCGAGCCTTCAAGAAAGAGATAACCCGGCTAGAAGTACCTGATAGATGAACCCCTCCACTCAAATCTAGGAAACTCTAGCATCACAAAGTAATAGTCTAGGCATGGCAATCTAGAAAGGCATCACGAAAACAACTAGTCCATGCCCAGGATGACCTCAAAGTTGGTCATATTAAGTAGCAGAAGATCTGCTCTGGTCTCATAACCACAGAAAGTTATGACATAGGACCGGTAAACCCGATCCACAATAACAGAACCACCCACTTGAATGGACACATATACGGAAATACCCAAGGACCCACGAGATACATATAGATAAGGAGCAAATAGAGAAGACACATATGAATATGTAGACCCTGGATCTAATAGTACCGAAACATCCTTACCTCAGACAGAAATAATACATGTGACCACGACATCTGAGGCTACTTCATTTGATCTGGATGGGAAGGCATAGAAACTTGCTGAAGTGCAACCTGGCTAGCCTCCACCTATAGGGCGACCCCTACCCACCTGCCTATGCCTCTAGCCGGCTGGTCGGGTGGTACGACAGTTGATGCGATGATCATGGGCTGATGGACCTCTTGTACTACCTTGCCTCGAAGCCTGGACAAAACCTCCTTATATGACCCAGCTCCCCACACTCATAGCACCTCTCGGTGCTGAAGATAATTGACCCTGGGTCTTACCTTGGTGAACTTAATACCCACTGAAAGATCCCTGAATAATCAGTGGAAGGTAGGTGCTCTTTGGAATGACTCTGAAGTAGACCCAAGCTGGAGGACCTCGAGATGGTGGTGGTGTTGAATACATGGGCATGCTAGACTAGAATTTCACAAATTGACCTCTGCCCCAAGACGGAGCACCACTGAATCCTCCCAAATATCAAGGCCTTGTCCTTCGGCCATGATCTCGGCCCTGCTGATGGATACCCTTGATCCTCCGTGCTATCTCCACAACCTGCTCGTAAGAAGTCCCCATCTCTACCTCTAGGTCCATAGTAACCTGGATGCCACAATGCAAGCCTGCGATCTCTGCACTATCTTTGCATCTTCGGGGAGTATCATAAGTGCGTGGCGAGACAACTCAGAGAACCTCGCCTCATAATCGAACACCAACATCTGACCCTGCTGAAGAAGCTCAAACTGACCCTGCAACTCTTCCCTTTGAGAGAGTGGAATGTATTCTCCATAAAGAGACGTGTGAACTGGTCCCAAGTAAAGGGATGTGAACCTGCTGGCTTGCTACAACGATACGACTGCCACCATCTTTGGGACTTTCCCTCTAGCTTAAATGTGTTGAAGTCCACCTCTTTGGACTCTAGTACTCCTATATTATGCATCTTATCCCAACAACCATCAACAAAGTCATGTGAGTCCTCATGTCGCTCATCGCCAAAAATATGAGGATGTTGCGTGGTCCACCTATCTAATGCTTTTTCTGCTCGACGGTCATGACTAGTCTATGCTCTGGTATAACCGCTGTAATTGGCTGAGCCCCGCTAGCAAGTAGTGCACCTAGGTTCTGATATGCGACAACAACATGCTCTGGAGCCTGAGCGGTAGAGGTCTGTGCTTCACTTTCTGCCTGAGATGTGGCTGGGTCCGCTGGAAATAAACCAGCCTATGTCATAAAATTCATGAACTACAACATACATCCCATGACCTCCTGAAATCCCTGTACAATCATGAATTCTTCCGGGGCTGTCTCAGCTACATGCGCCTCATCCTATTACTCTACGATATGATCCTCCACTAGATCCATTGGTGGTACAATGGGAGAAACTCTAGGACACGCTCGTCCTCTAACAGTAGCTGGATCCTTCCTCGGCCTCAGCCTCTAGCAATATGGGAGAACCTCCTCTACATTCGGGGACATCTGTTGCGTGTGTTCTCACCATATGTGAGAGAATAAGAGAAAGATACATAGCACAACATCAACTGCACGATGGAAGATGAAGGAAGAGAAGTTCCCTAACACCATATATCCCCTCGAAGATAAGTACGAATGTCTCCGCACCGATCCACAAGACTACTAGGCCTGCTCATGACTTGTGAGACCTATGTGAACCTAATGCTCTGATACCAAGCTGTCACGACCCAATTCCAACTATAGGCCATGATGGCACCTAACGCCGCTGTTAGGCAAGCCAACTATGAACTATCCATTTAATTGTTCATTTTATTACTTTTAATGTCATGAATTTTTTTTAATAGGGAAACCAAAAGTAAATAGCCAAGGTGATATAAAGCATAAATAAATCGTAAGAGTGAAATAGTGATATTAATAGGCAAAAATCATAAGTATCTATAAGAAATTTCCAAAAACCGTAGTAGAATATACAAACCTCCCCACAACTACCGTTTGAAGTAAAATAGATAGAAATAATAAATACAAGAAGAGGAGGCTCCTGGGTTCTGCAGAACAGAGCATGAAGAGAAGATTATCACTAGGCCTCTGGATAATGCGGGTGCGCACCTGGATGGACACCAGATGTACCTGCCTCAGTACCTATGCAATGTGTGCAAAAGTGTACCATGAGTACGTAAAATAACACGTACCTAGTAAATATCTAGGCTAACCTCAAAGAAGTAGTGACGAGTGATCGACATCAACACTTACTAGTGGTCAATATATATAAAGTGCAAGAATTATAAGTAGGCATGAAAACAACAATGAAAATAGAATAAAAAACAATAAATAATGATTCCTTAACAGAATATCAATTTAACACCTTCAATTATCACATGTAAATTTTAACACTAAGAGTCACCAAGTAATCATCAAACCTCAAGTCAAGAAGGAAATACCAAGTATAATCGGACTCCTAGCAATATCACGTATGATCTATGCCGAGGTCGTATGACCCGATCAGAATAATCGTGTACACTTCCGAGGGTCAACCGACGCGAACCATAGATGCATCTAATATAAGATGAGTTCGACCCGATCAACAGGAATAGATGAATCTACAAACTACGGTCAATGACTACCACACATGAATAGTACTCAAAGAAGGCATAATTTTATCTAGCAATCAAGTATTTTGCCAAAAATCAAGATAATGAAGCTCGGTCTCATAAAATCCCATATCCAATTTCAATTATAAATTCAAGTAATTAAACTAACAAGTCGGGTTCAAATAATACAAGTATTGCATGGTAAAGTCCTAGGTCTACTCGGACATAAGCATGATTTTCTCTTTTCAATTCGTGCATGCATAGCAGCCATAATTATTATCAAATAAAAAATTTAATCATCTACGAGGATATTACAAGGTTAGACAAGAGACTTACCTCGCTTTCAAGTTCACTACTCATCTCTTCAACCATACTAATTGCCTCAAATCGGTGCCAAGCAATCCGAAACTAGCCAAAGGTCGTACAATCTACTCAATATATGCTTAAATGTTCATAATTTAATTATTCGAGTAATTACCCAACCCAATTTGGAAAACTCCTAAAAGTCACCCCCAACCTAAGTGCCTGAATTTCAGAAATTTTTGTAGATAAATGTTACACATAACCTCATGAACACAAATATATAGTTTCTACTCAATTCCATAATCATTTTCGTGGTCTAATCCCATTTTTACAAAAACCTAGGTTTTCAGGAAAATCCTAAAATTTCACAATGTACATGTTAAAATCTATCCATAATCAATTATTAAACTCACATTATGTATAAATTACTTACCTCAAGATGCTAGGTGAAAAACCCTCTCCAAAGATCTCTAAAATCGGCTAAGAGTTGAGAGAAATGAACAAAATGAGCCTAAGTCCCGTGTTTTGAAAATGCTAGTGCCCAGTGAATCCTTCTTCACGATCGTGACAATGCCCTCGTAATCGCTAAGACGAAACAGCCAAGGCCATAAAAAATGCACTTCGCGAACACGAGTCATGGACGCGAAGGCTTGCCTGACCCCTCCCCAGCTGAGCTTACCATATGCCAACATGAACCCATGTAAGCGAGCGTGATGGCCAGTGGCCCAGAGCATCGCAGTCGGGAGCTCTTTATCGTGAACGCGTAGAAAAAAAATTCCCCCCAGCCTAATTCCTTCATCGCGAACGCAAGGCCTTCTCCGTGTTCGGGAAGAAGGAAACCAGAACAACAAATTTAAGAAATTTGAACTTAGCTTCGGGTGGTCCAAAACTCATCCGAGCCACCCGGGACCCTGTCCAACTGCACCAACAACTCCATAAACATAATGCGGACCTGGTTGAAGCCTAAAAACACATAAAAGAACAACAAAACTAAGAATCACACCTAAAACAAAATTAATCAACTTATGAACTTTAGACAACTCGGAATGACACCAAATTTTGCGTACAAGTCATAAATCACCATATAGACCTATCCCAAGCTTAGAATACCAAACGAATATTGATAACACAAAAGTCTACTTCGAACAAAATTTAAAGAACCTGAAAACCTTCAAGGCGCCAACTTTCAACATTTAGCACCGAAATGCTCCCGGATCATCCGAAACTCAATCCGAACGCATGAGCATGTACTAAATCATCAAACAAATCTATTGTAACCATCAAATCGTAGTTCCTAGGTCAGTTACTCAAAATGTTGTCTCAAGTCCAACTTGGCCATCTTAGGCCACTCCTAAGGAACTAAGTTTTCCGATTTCAGCCCAAACCCTTCCAAAACCAAAACAACCATTCCGCAAGTTATAAAATAGTAAAAGAACATACAAATAGTCTTAATTAGGGGAATGGGGATCTAGAAAGAAAAATGACCGATCAGGTTGTTACATTCTCCTCCTCTTAAACAAACTTTCTTCCTCGAACATGTGTAAAATCATACTTGAGGTGCTGAATAAGTGTGGATATCTACTCTGCATGTCCTCCTCGGTATCCCAAGACGCCTCCTTGACTGGTTGACCCCTCCATTGGACCTGTCAACAATGGCAACTGGCTCTTCCTCATAACCCAAGCTCTCATCTAGTTGACCATGCTGTAATCTAACACATGAGACCTGTCAGCATGGTACTTCTGTAGCATAGACACGTGGAAGAACAGATGAACTCCTGATAGACTGGGAGTCAAAGAAATCTCATAAGAAACCTCCCCAACTCTCATCAACACCTCAAATGGGAAAATAAACCTCGGACTCGACTTGCCCTTCTTTTCGAACTTCATGATACCCTTTATCAGTGATACTTTCATGAGAACTTTCTCGCCCACCATAAATGATAAATCACACATTTTCAGATCTGCGTAAATCATCTGTATGGACTGTGCTATGCGAAGTCTCTCATGAATCAACTTTAGTTTATCCGTGGCATCCTTTACCAAATCGGTACCGTATAACCTAGCCTCACCGGGCTCGAACAACCGACAGGGGAATGACATCGCCGACTGTATAAAGCCTTAAATATGCCATCTCAATGATGGACTGATAACTGTTATTATAAGAAAACTAGGCCAATGGTAAGAATCGATCCCACTGCCCTCCGATGCCTAGCATATACGCTCTGAGCATGTCCTCTAAAATCTGAATTGTACGCCCTGACTGCCCATCGGTCTGCGGATGAAAGGCTGTGTTGAACTCTACCTGGGTACCCAACTCGCTCTGTACTGACCTCCTGAAATGCAAAGTGAACTGAGGGCCTATATCTGAAATGACAGAAATAGGCACACCATGAAACCAATCAATCTCCTGAATATAGATCTAGGTTAACCTCTCCGAAGAGTACGTAGCCACAACTGGAATAAAGTGCACAGACTTGGTCAGCCTGTCGACAATGACCCAAACGACATAAAATTTCCTCAACATACGCGACAACGCAACGGAGTCCATAATGATGTGCTCCCACTTCCACTCCAGTACAAGATCCAACTTCAAATGCATGAAACTACCAAAATACAAAGATTTAAATTGTGATATACCTATCCAATTAAAGCCCTTTAATTTTTGTTTCCAAAGAATCAAACTGTTTATCATTTAGATATATCTACAGAAATTTATGGCCAGTTTATCAGACCTATACCATCTGTGCGCCTAGATGTGCGGCAGCGCAGGAAAGAGAGGTTTCTGCTTGTGTGCGCACCCAGATGCACGGCCACACATATAGGAGCCCTATAAATACCCCAAAGGTTGGGGAAAGAGAGTGGCTAAGTCATTTTTTTGATCTAGGGTTTGCTCTAACAAGGAGAATCCGTCCTATACTTCTCTATCATGAACCAAGGTAAGGTTTTTGGAGAATTTTGAGTTGATTACTACTGCTAAACACTTATATTAGCAATGATTAATATTGATGATCCATAAATTTCCATTCAAATCCCAAAATTGGTCAAGCACACTACAAGTTGGAATTTTCAAGAGTTTCACTACAAGAGGTATGTCTACCATCTCTAACTAATTTGTGGTGATTATTTATGTACAAAATATGTGTTAGGACTTATGGGATGGTGATTGGAAGCAAAAAGTACCCAACCTAGGGTGTGTTGTTATTGTAGATATTGTAAAATGAATTAATTGATAAGATTTATGGGTTGGGAGTGAACTGTTGGGCATGTGTGTGCTAATGGAAGTTGTGGATGGTCTAGAGGCAATTGTGAGGTGAATCATTGGTGTGGAAGGTGGTTGTTAGGTGAAGAAATTCCATTGAAGGATATTGTAGAACGATATGAACATTAGATGTTTGATAAAAAGTCTAAATGACTTAAAGTATAGAAATCTTACTAATATTGGTATAATTGTGTTGCATTGTTGTAGATTGACGTTGTTTAGTTTGGTGGACCATCCTAGTATTATTAAGGGGAAAATTTCAGGTATGTTGGCTAAACTTCTCTTTTAGAATCGAATGATGTTCTCATAAGTCTAAAGTGTGATTGGCCTATTATTCTTATTCCTCTCGTCCCGAGTTATTCCTATAAATCTGATTATTCCAAATAAGCATTTTGTCAGAAATTATATGTTCAAAATGCATTTCAATTGCTCCTATCACAATTCTCTCCTTCGGGAATGTGTTCAAGTATGATTTATGTATTAAAATGTTATGACTTTAATTCGTGTTTCAAATGAAAGTTATTATGACAAATTGTGGGAGAAAACTCAATGTGCTTAACACTAATGATTGTTCATATACATATTCAAGGTCTTGGTTCCAAATACTCTTGTTGTCAACAATCTATGATGATGCTTGGAAGTGAAGGAAGTGAATATGAGATATAACATGCGGCCATCGTGCCAAGAATGGAAACTATAGTTTTTTCCACTAGTGCCAATGAAATGAAAATATGTGTGAAAGATTATGAAATGAACTGTAACTCCTTTTTATAATACATGTTTTGGGAGTTGAAATAACCTAACCCCAAAACTTCACATGCCGGTGTAGAAGTGATCGAGGGGTAAATCCCCGTATTGATGTGTTGAGATTGTTCCCCTTAAATGGGATGAGATTTATGTGTTGAGATTGTTCCCTTTAATTAGGATGAGATGATTGCTGTGGAAAGTGATGTCAATCCACATGACATTGTGGTGGTACGACTTAGCCGATCAGGCTGAGATCAGACGCCATGCTGCGCACATGGTGGTGTCGTGTTTGGATGTATCGAGAAGAGATGGCTTAGCCGGTCAGATCGAGATCAAACTCCGTGCTAATAACATGGTGGTATATCGGTACTTAAGATCTCCCAACTTAATAATATTGATATTCACTGAACTTTTTTATCTCTCTTAACTTGATGATTAATAGTGCTTGTGACTCTTTTTGATTTCATGTTTCTTTCTCCTTGTATTGTATCTGATTCATTGAGAGGGTGTTTAGTCTTACATGCTAGTACTATTCCACATGTACTAACGTCACTTTAGCCGGGGGATCTGCATCTTTAATGGATGCAGGTGATTTCACAGCAGGTGGCATCGATCAGTGATAGCGGTACACCCTCTTCTGAGCTGACTTGGTGAGCCCCACTTCATATCGGGGTCTTATATCTTTTCTTCATTATGTACAGTGTTTTTGAGGTATGGTCGGAGCCTTGTTACCGACATCATCATACTACTCCTTGTATCCATTAGAGGATTCATAGACATAGTGTGGGTTGTATCTTTGTTATGGGAATGTCAAACTAAAGATGTTGTATTTGTATCACATGTTTCTACTTCTAAACTATGAATGTGTAATGCAATATTTTCGGAATTCTTGAACGAAGCTCTAATGGTAATGAAATTGTGTTGTTCACGTGATCCTCTCATTGTCTAAATAATGAAATACATCTTCACTTTATTCATGGTTAAGTTTTAGTAGAAGTCTTTGGATACGCTTGCTTAACCGGGTATCTCAGTTTAGCGCTGATCACGCTCCCTGAGGTTGGGGCTTAACTAGCTTGGTATCAAAGCCTAAGGTTTTAATGTCGTAGCATATCTCGGATCCGTGTATAATAGAGTCCTTCTTATTGGTGTGTTGTCGACCACATCTATAATTAGGAGGCTACTAGGGCATTTAGGAATGTCACCCTTCTTTGATGTTCTAGATCGTGCGATAGTGCTGATTATAAGACTGTTCCTCTTTTAACTCGTGCATTGCTCTAATTTTCAGTACATGGCCCTAGGAAGAAGACAAGAACTGGACAAGGAGCTAAATCTACCCCATGAGTGGCAGTTGATTCAATACCTGATGATACGGGTGAGCACCCGAGGGGTGAAGGTATTTTCTCAACTAATACACCACATGATTCTACTACTCCTGCTCAGACTGCACCAATTCCTACTCCAGCAGATACTACGATTCCCCCATCAGTCCCAGCTTCCGGTCCCAATATTTCTGATGGGGAACATAGGGAATCCATATAGATGTTGTCTCAGATAGTGGCTTCTCAGTCCTAGATATCCAATGTTGCTCCTACTTCTTCCAGCCAACCAGGGGGTTCTGCTAGCTCCAGGGTGAATAGGTTTCTACAGTGGATCCTCCAGTATTCTCGGGAACTGTCCCGAGGAGGATCCTCAGGACTTTATTGATGAGATGTACAAGACTCTCTGAGTTATGTGTGATACTAATACGGAGGTAATGGAGTTGGATTCCTACCGCCTGAAAATGGTGGCCTATTTTTGGTTTGAGATGTAGGAGGAGTCCCATTAGGAGGGGAGCCCTATGACGAGGTGGAGTGAGTTTGTCGACACCTTCATTGACCATTTCTTGCCTGCCGAGACTAAGGCGGCCCATGCCAATGAGTTTGATATCTTGAAGCAAGGTAGTATGAGTGTGTGGGAGTACCATATGAGATTCACGCGCCTGTCCAAGTATGCCATTTACATGTTTTCCACTATGGAGGAAAGAGGCGCCGGTTTGTGCAGCGCCTCAGCCCTTTGGTTATTAATGAGGCCGCTACAACTTCCTTGAATTCTTATATGAACTATGGAAGATGGTGGGATTTGGTCAAGCCATGGAGACCCAAAAATTGAAGAATAGGATGGAGCGAGAAGGTAGAAACAAGTCCTGATCTGCGGGCAACTTTGGTGGTTCTTCCGATTTGTGGTGGTGATAGTAGGTCAGCATTCAGGGGAGGTTCGACAGAGCCATCCCATCCCTTTTCTACGTCTTCGGTCTGTGGACAGCCAGAAAGGCCAAGTTAGCAACAGAGAGCTGTTTCAGACCCAGTCAGGGCAACGGGGGATCCTACCAACAGGGTCGGCCTGGAGGGAGATTCCAGCAGTAGGGAGGCCCCATGCCCTAGGTGTAGGAAGATGCATTTTGGGGCCTGCTTCATGGACCATCCATATGCTACGGGTGCGGTATTAGGGCTCACATTCAGAGGGATTGTCGTTTGTCCCGCAAGAGGATGGCAGGGATAGGACAGAGCCAACTAGTTTTGCAACCACTTCATCCACAACACCTCTTCCAAATTGAGGAACTCCACCACCTGCAGGGCGTGGTGTAGCTAGGGATGGTGCACAAAGTTCGAGAGGACCCAACCGGTTCTATGCTATGAGGGGTCGCTAGAGTTCATAGGCTTCTCCAGATGTTGTCACAGGTATGTTGACTTTTCAAACCCATGATGTTTATGCTCTCACAGATCCTGGTTGCACTTTGTCATATGTCACTCCCTATGTTGCTACAAAATTTAGGATAGAACCGGAATAGCTCCATGAGCCGTTCTCTGTATCTACTTTGGTTGGTGAGTCTATTATGGCCGCGCGAGTTTATAGGGATTGTGTTGTCACAGTGCGTGGTCGGGACACCATGGTAGATCTTATTGAATTGGAGATGGTTGATTTTGATGTAATACTGGGGATGGACTGGCTTTGTTCATGTTTTGCCAAGCTTAATAACCAAACTAAGACGTTAGGTTTGAATTTCCAAATGAGCCAGTTATTGAATGGAAATGGGATGATGTAATACCGATGGGTAGGTTTATTTCTTACCTTAAGGCCACGAAGTTAATCAACATAGGGTGTATTTACCATTTGGTCCGGGTTACAGACATCAATGTTGAGGCACCTACACTTGAGTCCGTACCAGTTGTGAATGAATTTCTGGAGGTCTTTCCTGATGAGCTCCCTGGGATCCTACCAGACATGGAGATTTATTTTGGGATCGATGTGATTCCAGGCACGCAACCTACGTCTATTCCACCCTATGTATTGACTATCGGAAACTCAACAAGGTCACAATCAAGAGTAAGTACCCACTGCCAAAGATAGATGACTTGTTTGACCAATTGCAGGGTGCTAAGTATTTATCTAAGATTAACCTAAGGTCGAGTATCACCAATTGAAGATCAGGGATCAGAATATTCTGAAAACAACTTTCAGAACCCGATATGGGCACTTCGAATTTCTTGTGATGTCTTTTGGGCTACCGAATGCCTCCACAACTTTCATGGATCTTATGAATCGAATCTTCAAGACTTCTCTCTACTCCTTTATGATAGTGTTCATTGAAGACATTCTTGTATATTTACGAAGTCAGGAGGACCATGCCGATCATCTTAGGGAAGTTTTGCAAACTCTATATCAGCAAGTTGTATGCTAAGTTTTCGAAGTGTAAATTTTGGTTGGAGTCTGTCCCATTTTTGAGTCATGTCGTCTCTAGTGAAGGAACCAAGGTTGATCCTCAGTAAATCATAGTTGTGACAAATTGGCCCATACCTATAACTCCAATAGAGATTTGCAGTTTCTTGGGCTTAGCTGGGTATTATAAGAGATTCGTGGAAGGGTTCTCCACTCTTGCCTCTCTATTGACTACACTAACGCCGTAGGTGCTTAGATTCTAGTGGTCATACGCTTGTGAATAGAGCTTCCAAGAGTTGAAATCAAGATTGACTACAGTACCAGTGTTGACTTTACCAGAGAGTATGTTTGTGGTATATTGTGATGCTTCAAGGTTCGGGATTTGATGTGTATAGATGCAACATGGCAAGGTGATCACTTATGCTTCTAGGAAACTCAAGAATCATAATAAGAGTTATCCAACATATGACTTAGAGCTTGCCACAGTGGTGTTTTCACTCAAGATATGGTGTCATTATTTGTATGGGGTCCATGTAGATATATTCGCAGACCACAAGATCCTTCAGTATATTTTCAAGAAGAAGGAATTGAATTTGAGGCAGTGAAGATGGATTGAGTTACTCAAGGACTACGACATCGATATCCTATATCATCCAGGAAAGGCTAATGTTGTGGTGGATGCTCTTAACCGAAAATCTATGGGTAGTTTGGCTCACTTGGAGGCACATCAAAGGCCGTCGGCCAAGGAAGTTCACCGGTTGGATAGTTTAGGAGTTCGTCTTGCAGACTCTAGTGAAGGAGGGGTGGTTGTGCAAAATAGGGCTGAATCATCACTTGTGTGGAAGTCAAGGAGAAGCAATATAATGATTTGTTGTTGGTGCAGTTGAAGGAGGAGATTCATAAGCATAAGACCCCTGGATTTTTCTCTTGGCATGGATGATAGTACACTAAGGTACCAAGGGTGATTATGTGCTTTAAATGTAGATGGTCTCCGAGAAAGAATCAAGACCAAGGCTCACCATTCCAGGTATTCCTTGCACCTAGGCTTTACAAAGATGTACCATGATCTTAAGGAAGTCTACTGGTGGAATGATATGAAGAGGAATATAGAGGACTTTGTGGCAAGATGTCAAAACTGTCAACAAGTAAAGGCCGAACATCAAAGGCCCAGCGGATTGGCACAGAACATAGAAATTCCGATGTGGAAATGGGAGATGATCAATATGGACTTTGTGGTGGGACTACCTCGCACGCCTCACAAGTACGACTCAATTTGGGTGATTAGCACCCTTCTTACCTATTAAGGTTATCGACACAATGGAACATTATGCTTAGTTGTATATCAAGGAAATAGTTAGGTTACATGGAAGTCCAGTTTCGATTATCTCTAATCGGGGGCACAACTTACAACCAATTTTTGGAAGAAATTTCAGCAGCGTTTGGGTACTTAGGTGAATCTTAGTACAGACTTTCATCCATGGACAGACGGATAGGTAGAGCAGACTATTCAGACACTCGAGGATATGTTGTGCGCTTGTCTAATTGACTTTAAGGGTAGCTTGGATGATCAGTTGCCACTCATAGATTTTGCCAACAACAATAGTTATCACGCTAGCATTCAGATGGTACTGTTCGAGGCCCTATATGGTCGGAGAAGCAGATCTCCCATTGGGTGGTTCGAGATTGGGGAAGCGGAGTTGATAGTGCCAGACCTTGTGCATCAGGCTATGGAGAAGGTTAAGGTCATTAAGGAATGGTTGAAAACTGCTCAAAGTCGCCAGAAGTCTTATTCGTATGTTCATCGTAGGGATTTGGAGTTCAAAGAGGATGATTGGGTATTCTTGAAGGTTTTCCTCATGAAGGGCATAATGAAGTTTGGGAAAAAAGGGAAATTTATTATGAGGTATGTCAGACCGTACAGAATCATTCAGAGGATTGGTCAGGTGGCTAACAGGCTTGAGCTACCACTAGAGATTTTGTTGGTGCACTCGGTATTTCATGTGTCTATGTTGAAGAAGATAGTTGGAGACCCGAAATGTATTGTCTCGGTAGAGACTATTGAGGTTAATGAATAATTAACTTATGAGGAGATTCCGATTTCCATTCTTGATAGGCAAGTCCGAAAGCTAAGAAATAAAGAGAATGCCTCCATGAAAGTGCTATGGAAAAACCAACAGGTTGAAGAGGCCACCTGGGAGGCCGAGGAAGAGATGAAGAAGAAGTACCCTCATTTGTTTGAACATCAATGTAATTGTTTCTTTGAAATTACTTTATATGAATTATGTTTCCCTTGTACAATTTATTCTAAGGGTGTTCCTTTTGGTAATATAAGGTTTATGACATCATGGTCGATGTTGTTTTCATGTTGTGGTACATTGTTGTGTTGTGGTCCTGCTGTTAGGACTAGTTTCTGGGATTCTCTGACAGGTGGATAGGCCCAGTTATAGGAGAAACTCTGCTGAAATTCCTGGAAATTTGGGGAATTAGTCAAATATGAGGCTTGGAAGTGTGAATCAATGAGTCACATTGGATGTCGATGGAGGATCTTGAACCTCATTCGGGGATGAATGATCCTAAGCGGGGGAGGATGTGAGGCCCCTCGAATTTCCTATTAGTCCAAGTTCACAAAGCACACTCACAAGTCGCTTAAGTGTTGTCTTGCCTTCCAAGAGATGTCAAGGATTGGAACAACTTAGGTGATCATGATATTAATTGTAGGAGGTGTATTGGATATTTTTTAGGGTGTACGGAGATCCGTAGAACTAAGCCTAGTTAGGAGCTATACAATCGGCTAAAGTTTCAAATAAATTCGCACATGATCTAACTTCATACGCATGCAACTACCAAAATTAAGGGTTTAGCCTATCAAATAAAAGCCCTTTGAGTGTAGTTTCCAACACATCAAACCGTTTGTCATTTGGATATTTCTACAAAAAGGTATGGCCATTTTATCAGATACCATCCGTGCGCCCAGATGAGCGACAATGCACATAAGAGGGGTTTCTGCTTGTGTGCGCGTCCAAGGGTATACGTCCTATACTTCCCTACCATGAACCAAGGTAATGTTTTTGGAGTATTTTGAGTTGATTACTACTCCTAAACACTTATATTAACAATGATTAAATTGAATATCCATAGATTTCCATTCAAATCCCCAAATTGGTCAAGAACACTACAAGTTGGGATTTTCAAGAGTTTCACTACAAGAGGTATGTATATGATCTCTAACTAATTTGTGGTGATTATTTATGTAGGAAATATGTGTTCGGACTTATGGGATGGTGATTGGAAGCAATAATTTCCCAACCTAGGGTGTGTAGGTATTGTAGAGATTGTAAAATGAATTAATTGGTAAGATTTAAGGGTTGGGAGTGAATTGTTGTGAATGCATGTGCTAATGGAAGTTGTGGATGGCCTAGAGACGATTGTGAGGTGAATCAATGGTGTGGAAGGTGGTTGTTAGGTGAAGAAATTCCATTGAAGGAGGTTGTAGAAAGATATGCACATTAGATGTTTGATAAAAAGTCTAAATGACTTAAAGTATATTAATATTGGTACAATTGTGTTGAATTGTTGTAGATTGATATTTTTTAGTATGGTGGACCATCGTAGTATTATTAAAGGGCGAATTTAAGGTATGTTGGCTAAACTTATCTTTAGAATCGAAACCCATAATGTTCTCGTGTGTCTCAAGCGTGATTGGCATATGATTCTTATTCCTCTCCTCCCAAGTTATTCCTAATAAATCCAATTATTCCAAATAAGAATTGTGTCGGAAGTTATACGCTCAAAATGCGTTTCAATTGCTCCTATCACATTATTCTCTCCTTCGGGAATGTGTTCAATTATGGTTTGTGTATTAAAATATTATGATTTAAATTCGTGTTTCAAATGAAAGCTATTATGCCAAATTGTGGGAGAAAACTCAATGTGCTTAACACTCATAATTGTTCATATACATATTTAAGGTCTTGGTTCCAAATGCCCTTGTTGTCAATAATCTATGATGATGCTTGAAAGTGAAGGAAGTGAATATGAGATATAACATGCGGCCATCGTGCCAAGAATGGAAACTATAGTTTTTTCCACTAGTGCCAATGAAATGAAAATATGTGTGAAAGATTATGAAATGAACTGTAACTCCTTTTTATAATACATGTTTTGGGAGTATCGTTTAGTCACCGAGGAAGGGTAGGTTTAAATAACCTAACCTCGAAACTACACGTGCCGATGTAGGAGTGAATGATGGGTAAATCCCCGTATTGATGTGTTGAGATTATTCCCCTTAAATGGGATGAGATTGATGTGTTGAGATTGTTCCCCTTATTTGGGATGAGATGATTTCTAGCGGAAAGTGATGTCGATCCATACTGCATTGTGGTTAGACAACTTAGATGATCAGGCTGAGATTGGACGCCATGCCGCACCCATGGTGGTGTTGTGATTGGATGTCTCGGGGAGAGATGGCTTAGCCGATCGGGACGAGATCGAACTCCGTGCTAATAACAGGTTGGTATATCGGTACTAAAGATCTCCCAACTTAATAATATTGATATTCACTGGAAAAACAATTATCTTTCTCTTAACTTGACGCTTAATAGTGCTTATGACTCTTATTGATTTCATGATTCTTTCTCCTCGTATTGTACCCGATCAATTGAGAGTGTGTTTTGTATTACATACTAGTACTATTCCACATGTACTAACGTCCCTTTTTCCGAGGGCGCTTCATCTTTAATGGATGCAAGTGGTTCCACAACATGCGACATCGATTAGTAATAACGGTACACCCCCTTCTCAGCCGACTTTATGTGCCCCACTTCATATCAAGGTCTTGTATCTTTTGTTCATTATTTATAGTGTTTTCTGATGTATGGTTGGAGACTTGTTGCAGGCATCATCATACTACTCCTTGTATCCATTAGAGGCTCCGTAGACATAGTGTGGATTGTATCTTGGTTCTGGAAATGTCAAACTAAAGATGTTGTATTTGTATCACATGTTTCTACTTCTAAACTATGAATGTGTAATGCAATATTTTTGGAATTCTTGAATGAAGCTCTAATGGTAATGAAATTGTGTTGTTCACGTGATCCTCTCATTGTCTAATTAATGAAGTACATCTTCAATTTATTCATGGTTAAGTTCGGGTAGAAGGCTTTGGATAGGCTTGCTTGACTGGGGTATCTCGGTTGAGTGCCAGTCGCGCTCCCCGAGGTCGGGGCATGACAAGATGTCCTGATTGAGCCTCTAAAAAGGCCTTCTTGACTGACCTACACATGTCCATTTAGGTGGACTAATTTGGGCCTTCCCTTTTAGCAAGTAGGTGACACATCTATTTGGTCAATTAATAGGTGTCACATGCTGCCTTTATTCACTTAGACATGTGTCTTTCCCTCATTTAACAATCACGATGTGTAGCTCAAGCAAGTATCCCGGTAAGCAATCTGCTAAATTTTATGTATCCATTATCTCATTTGTTTTTCCAAGTCTCATTCACCTTAACTTACTTAAGACTTCAACAAACCTTCCTTATTCTTGTAGAGGAATTTCATCCTTTCTGAGCTTACATTAAATAATCTTATAACGACAGTGATGTCTGATGTATGTGGTGTAACATGAGCCTTCTTCCTTATTTCCTCAGCTAGTCTTTCATTGTAGTACTTAGGGGAACACCTTCAGACCCTTGTAAATCTGTGAGCCTATTACATCGTATACCTCACAGAATTTTAAATACTCTTACTCCCCTATGAATATCCTAAGTTACATACCTCCGTGCCCTTGTGCTCGTAAGGTTACTTCTGAACTCAAATTTTGAATGTATCCCTGTGGAACTCTCTTTTATTTCTGCACACTTATACGCTACCTTTAACTCCCCCAACTCCTATCTAAATATTTCTCAAGGATTATGATCTCGTATTTGCGAGACTGAATTTCCTATGTTGGGGTTCACCATGTTTATCTTGCATGATCCGTTGATTTATTTGTGACCTCTTGCCTATCCATAACTAGGCTCTTCTTGAATCAACTGCTAACTACTCGCCGATCCATTCACATATCTATATTATGCGTAACCTCTCATGGATTATGTCTTTTGTCTTAACTTACCTCTCACACTGACTCCTCATGTATCAAGTGTGCGTTCACACTTATTTATCAATTAAAATCCTTGCTGGGAGTCCTGACTACTTCTTTCCGGCGTCGTGCTTACATAACGTTCTGGAGCCGTTACATATCTATAGGATCTGAACAAACACAATCTCATTCTTTTTGCCTTTTTACTGAATTCTTCCTTTATAATTCTATGTTTACCTGAACCACTTAACTCCAACATAATACCATATCACATCATCTTCCCCCCTTTAAGGGAGTACTAAAATTTAATGCTCTGAATTTTTACTTGCAGATGTTTTACCTCTTCATCTTCGGCGTATTTTCACATTTTAAATGACCCTTACTCGCCTTGCGGTAACCCTTTGTACCAAGGATAAGTGAATTTCTTAGGCATGAGGTTGACACATTGGCACACATAGTCCCTTAAGTTTAACTTTACTCACAATGTTTTCTAAAGGTTAGTGTCTTCCTGAATGACCTTTAAAGATTATTCTTCTTTTGTCCATTCTATCATTATCGGAATGCGGTTTTTGAAAATTTTACAATGTCGATTAATATCGAATCCTCCAATCCCTAATTTATGTTCGATTTATCTTATATACTATCCCATACTGACTTCTATTGCACCAGGGTCTAACTTTGCCTTCTGGTAATCACGTTGGAATAACCAACTCATTTCTCCAAATCGGGATATGATTTTATGGCTTACACTCTTTTATAGTCTCAAGGCATGTCTCATCTTGTCTTTTCCTTCACTTGACTATAAAATCTTCATCCTGTCATATTTTGATTTTCTGTTATTGCCCATTTATCACATATTATGTCACGACCCAAACTGGAGGATCGTGACTAGCACCCGGGCCATACTTGTCGAGCACCAACGTACATTTTATCTAACCTTCTTATTATCTTTAAGGGATAATGAGATCAATATAAATGGTAGATATGGATCACGAACATACATCACATGAGATGACAAGATTGGTAAGAAACTACATAAAAGGTACGAGCTACAACGCTGCCATGAAAGTCTATACAACAAAAATTAGCCAACAAGGCATACCAAACTATACATGAGTCGACACCTGTCTATGAGCCTCTAAAGGAGCATAAGTAATGCAACATAGCCGGAATAGGGCCCCTACATACCCATAATATCTATAACAAAAAAATGCATACTAAGACCACGGCAAGTTCGGAGAAGGGATCTCACCTATAACCGCGGAACTGGAAAGCCTATTGTGGTAAGGGAGCTTTGTCTACCTATCTATCAGGACCTGTAGCATGACATGAAACATCCACAAATAAAAGGATGTCAGTACGAATAAAGTACTGAGTACGTAAGGCAGGAAAGCATAAATAAGAACATTAATGTAAAGAGAGATGTAGGAGATACAACCTGTAGCATATGAGTGCTTCTAAGAGACATTAACATGAAATGCATGATACATATATACACATAATCTTTTTAAACATCTGCCTCTGTGGGTATCATCATCATCATAGAACGTTCACCTCTGTGGGCATCATCATCATCATATCACACCCAGCCTCAAAGAGGACTCGGTAAACGCAACTGATCAGTGGTTGCACAATAGGTGCCATACCCGGCCGACTATAGCGCGACTTGTTAGAGTAAAATAGATACATATATATAATGCATGCAGGAATCATTGGAATCATGTTCTGAACATTTCGGAGCGAAGTAAGGTCGATATTCTCCGTACACATTATTAGGGATAACTCTTCATCGAGAATCTTATAAGAATCAGGAAGTACCAACAACATTGATAACATAAGAATAAGAGAAGCAACCTTAACATCAATTGTTCCATAAGAAGGGAAACAATGTAAGTACTGCTAGATTCTAAGAGTAGAGTATCTTTGGAAGCTCGTTCATTGCATTATGTAAAATCAGAGTCGTGCAAAAGAAGGAAAGGGATAGCCTCACATGTTGAAGTTGTACTCAGATAGCCGGGGTGCCTCCATCATCCCTGTGTGCCTGTCGAACCCGACTTTGTTCACGAGTCCCCAGGAATTCTGACCTTGATCCATCTTTCAATCGTTATGAGGTATATTGCGCCTCAGGGCATTTCTTCCACCTTCGATGTACGGTTGGTACCTTTCCTTGCTTGGCCTCGGTTCTGTCTCTGGAATCCTTGATTCCTCCGCTAAGAGCCTGCTAGGGTATACTGAGCCCGAGGGGGCTCCCAATTGGTCGTCCTCGACCCTGATCTTTGAATGATACCTGTTGTACATATTCTCCCAAGTTACGGTGGGGTATTCAATAAAGTTTTGCTTTAGCTGCTTTGAAGCTATCGAGCTCTGTTCGTTCAAGCCCTGAGTGAAGGCCTGCACTGCCCAGTCATCGGAGACTGGTGGTAATTCCATTTGCCCCATTTGAAAGCGAGATACAAATTCCCTTAGCATCTCGTTTTCTCTTTGTTTGATTTTGAAGACGTCGGACTTCCCAGTAGCGACTTTGATGGCGCCGACATGCCCCTTTATAAAAGTATTCCAACATGGAAAATGAATCTATTAAATTTGGGGGTCGGTAATGATACCACATCATGGGCCCCCTTTGACAGTGTTTCTCCAAATTTTTTCAATAGGACGGATTCAATCTCGTCATCTTTTAAGTTGTTCCCTTTCACAACACAAGTATTGGCAGTAATATGCTCATTGGGGTCCGAGGTCCCATTGTACTTCGGAAGATCGGGCATTCTGAATGTATCGGGATGGGCTTCGGAGCCACATTTTATGGGAATGGCTTTTGCATGAACTTATTTGCATCTACCCCCTTCAAAATTGGGGGCGCGCCTGGGATCTGATCGACCCTCGAGTTATAGGTTCTACCTTTTTGTCGTTAACTCCTATCTTCTTTTCACCTGGTTCAATTCTCTTTGTGAGGTCTTCGAGCATCTTCATAATAGCGGGGTTGGCTGCTGATCTGTTGTTGTTCGACCTTTCCGGTGCCTGCTCGACTCGAGAAGCCATTTCCGACGGTGCTGTGCTTAGGGTTTTTTATGGCTTTGTAGCTGAGAAATAGCCACTTGTTGCGCCTGTAACATTTAAAAAATGACATGAAGGCTAACTTGTCTTTCCTCCCAAGCTGGATTTTTCTGTGCTGCATATTTGTTTTCTCGGTGTGCACTTCCGTCGGTATGGTGCCACCCTAGGGTTTTGCAGTGGTACACCGGCGACAGAATTAGATACACCGTTCTCTCAATGATCTTCAGGACCGTCATTTTCGTGTGCATTCACTGAGTTAGACATTTTTTTACCTGAAATCAAAGATTCTTGGACAAGAAAAAGTATGAAGAATAACTTGTGTTTTTAGAAAACCAGCACTAAAAAAATCACTATTATTTTTAGCCTCATAATGGGTGCCAAACGTCATACCTTGAAAATGGTAATGACAATTATATTTGATTGTGTGGTTCTAAAAATATGTGATTTATTTTTATACTAGTTGTTAGGCAATATATTCTAAGTGTGAGCTAGGAGAATAAGTTAAGTGTAAAGAAAAGTGGTGATAAGAAAACCACGCTGTTATGAAACAGGGTCTCGAGTTGGGCGAAGCAAGGCCTCGAGGTCGAACTATATCGCTACATAGGATGGTCGATGGAGGAATAACAGTATGGAGGGCCTCGAGGATATCCCGTTATGATCAATGATGAGCAATAAATGAAGAACAATTATTGAAC
Source organism: Nicotiana paniculata (assembly GCA_005239505.1). Lineage (NCBI taxonomy): Eukaryota > Viridiplantae > Streptophyta > Magnoliopsida > Solanales > Solanaceae > Nicotiana > Nicotiana paniculata. Next base: position 21,523 of record ML343402.1, read on the forward strand.
ACGATAAATGGAAGGCAATAAATCTGTAGAACAAATGTTGAGTATGTTAAGAAGGCAGAGAATGTTCTTGTTGTATTCAATATTCATGTGTCCCAAAAAATGACAAGGATCCTCTTTATATAAGAGGGGGAATCCCAACATAGTACATATGTAATTATTTCAAAGAAATACAGATGGTGCATCCATTTAATTTCTTGGTACAGACTTGTACCATTCATGCAGACTTGGTCAACTCTAACCACGTGTCCTTGGGAATTTCCCGCCTTTCCACGCTGGTCACCGATTTATACTGCACCGCGGTTGAGCATAATGCGCATTCGATGCGCTTCCTTGAGGGATACACCTTGGGATCGAACAATGAGTTCCACTTCAGACTCCTCGAGGTCAGTCATGAGGCTGTAACACACCCCAGTGAGCGCAAATGATATTTTGAGGGATGGATCTTCCCTGGGCATGGATCTTGTCCATAGGGCTAGAATGGCCTTCCTCGGTACTGAGTGACTATTATCAGTGATGTGTATATATTCTGGGATGAATCTTTCCTGGGACGGATGGCCATATACAGTACCGAGTGGTTGATCACTTGAGGGTGGAGGTACATGGTACATTTTCATTCATTATGAGCATTGGCACTTAAAGATATTCTGAGCTTATTACCTTACATTGTCCAGATATGCATTTACTTTACTTCTTGAGCTGAATACTCGAATGGAAAGCATGCCTACTTTACTGCACAGTTCAATCCTGCTTATTTGTGGAGGTTTAGTTCGTCACTACTTCTCAGTCCATAGGTTGGACTTGTTACTTACTGAGTTGGTGTACTCACGTTACCACCTGCACCTTGTGTGCATATTCAAGTATCTGAGTCCATGGTAGCGGCTGTTGACTATTCTAGTCGCGGCTTTTCATCAGAGATAGCAAGGTAGCTTCCCGGTGATCGCTCATGCCTTTCTCCTTCCTTACCTCCCTTTTTTTATATTTTGGCTATTCTCAGACTATGATGTCTTGCTATATTTCAGAACTATTGTTGTATTGGCTCATGAATTAGTGACATCCGATGTCGGGCTTTTATTTTCCGCATTTTGATTTTGAGTTTATCTCTTTTACGCAAACTTCAGTTTGATAACTACTATTATCTAATTTTTAATGAAAAATCGAGTTGTTTGGGAGTGTGTTGACTTGCCTCATTCCATGATGGGCGCCATCACGACCAGGTTTATTTTGGGTCGTGACAAGTACATAACTAGAATTAAGCAAATATCTCAACAACAAAGAACGACCACCGTGGGTCCCAATGATACCAACATATATCCTAAACATGATCTCTAATATCCATTACAGCTCAGGTGCTCTAACACATAGAGTACATTAGGAATGTTAAGATAAAATAGCTACACACTTTCATGTAATCGACTAAATCACAATTTACACGGTGCATGCCCACACGCCCACACGCCCACACGCCCGTCACCGAGCATGAGCACCACTTTACCTCGAACAATCCAATTCCAATACAGAGCAAGCCACACGATGCTCCAAGAATGCCATCACATAGAGTACAATAGGACTGTTCAGATAAAATAACTACACGCTTTCATGTAATCGACTAAATAACAATTTACACGGTTCACGCCCACACACCCGTCACCTGGCATGATCATCACCTTACCTCGAACAAGCCAATTCCAATACCGAGCAAGCCAAACGATACTCCAAGAGTACATACCAATCTCTAAACGGCTCGAAATGTCATATGGTGAAAATCGCCTAAAAAATTGCCCAAATCCGACCTCCCCAAATAAAAATATGACAAAATGAACAAACTCTCGATATTAAATATTTTTTGCCCCGCGGTTCTGTCTTGTTTCATGTGCCAATGATTTTGAAACACGCTTTTGATGCCTCTAACAGATTCCTTATAAAATTTCATTCAAGATAAGCTTTTGAATCACCTAATTTGTCCTTAAAATAAGGGAGATATGATGTTTTGAAATTTTGAATGAAGTCCGGAAATTTAAGGGATACAAAATGACATTTTTGTAATTATTTTACCCCAGAAAATCACCAACGAAAGAATTTTCGTTTTAGCGCACAAGACTCATTCGGAACCTCCCGAACAAAAACCATATATGCTTTTCGATCATAAAATATGCTACAAACCTGCTCGCTCACTCAAAATACCAAAAAGAGGTCATCTTGACCCGATATTGACTATGGTCAAACTCCAAAACCTTAGGTTAACTCGCTTCTCAACTAATGATTCAAAATACACCCGAGCCCAACGGGACCTCATTCCATCATACCAACAAGTCTTAAAACATGATACGAACTTATTCGAAGCTTCAAATCACATCAAATAACATAAAAACCTCAAATCGTACCTCTAATCAAACTTAATGAACTTTGAATGTTTCAACTTCCAAAACTCATGTTGAACCTTATCAAATCAATTAGGAATGAACTAAATTTTTGCATGCAAGTCCCAAATAATATAACGAAGCTATTCCAATTCCCTGAACCAAAATTCGAACCCGATATCATCAAAGTCAACTCCCAGTCAAACTTATGAATATTCCAAACCTTCAAATTTTCAACTTTAGCCAAACAGTGCCAATACCTTCTACAAATATCTAAATGCAACTTCGAGCATACCCCAAGTCCAAAATAACCATCCGAGCCTAATGGTACCATCAAAACTCCATTATGAGGTCAAGTACTAAAAAGTCAAACTTGGTCAACTCTTCCAATTTAAAGCTTAAACCATGACCGATGATTTCGAATAACCTAAAAACCAAAACCGACGATTCACATAAGTCATTATACATCATACGGAGCTAGTCATGCCCTCAAACTACTGAGCGAAGTGCAATTTCTCAAAATAAGCGATCGGGTCGTTACATCCTCCCCCACTTAAATATGCGTTCGTCCTCGAATGTGCCAAGAGTTGTTCCAAAGCCATCAAATCACCGTGTAACCTTACCATGCACATATCTGGGTGTGATCCGACGTCACCCTAATCCACATAATCCTGACAACACACCTAGCTGAAGATGCGTAATTCAACCTTAGCCTATAAACATTAGAATCCAATTCCCATCATCGGAAATTTCCTATAAGACTTGTATCTCGAATCTACACACTATCTAAGTCTGAAAAAGGTGAAAAAAATCCATAACCATAACCCGAGACACAATCACAAGATATACCACATAACTCAAATACTCATAGCAATAATTTCCAATCACAATAGCCGCTTGATAACCAACTCGACATCAGTAACAAACCTCATATCAAGAAAAATCCTGTTCTGAACCTTTTGTACACTGCCGATGTTGAAAGAAACACGTAGGAACTCTTAACCACTCATCATATCAACAAGTCATGAAGCTATCTCTCGTCTGACGGGAACCAAAGCCAAGTCATAAGCCGACTTCTGATATTATTCTTTCAGACATACCGTAATCAAATCCGATAGTATATATTCTAGGTCTAATGACCTTATCTCATCAAACAACTATTATATTGACATGCCACACCAATACAACCTAAAGTCACAACCATAAAATTTGTGCACCAATAAGAAATAATTCAAATGTACTCAATCGCGGAAAATGACTCAAATGAGAGAACCGCCATGCAAGCTCAACAAGTACCACCACAAGAAATGCTATGAACCCATCACACATAGTAGGACCAAGAAACACAAATCTAACACAAAAGATCATATTCCCACATAGCCCCTCTACAAGGCGTGACCCATCCAAACACCGGTACATATGAAATACCTCAAGCCATAATGCTCAAAATAAACAATGACATGCAATTCGACATCAAGTACACGAAGTGCATGACCATAACCATGGAGAAGCCAATAACACAATATACTACAGACCGGAAAGACCATAACGAAGGCGTAATCAACCATTCCACACCCCAATCACCATGTCGCTCGACTTCCGATATAAGGACAAAACAGAATCGCATCATGTGTGCATATAACCAACGAGCCACAACCCCTCTTATCATGGAAGAGTAACACATAGAACATATCAGATACAGATAAAATTAATTCTAACTGAATGGCACACCCCTCAACAACAGCAGTTCAGAGTCAACAAATCTGACCTGGTGTTGAATACACATCCTTATTGGGTCTACCAATGGGCCCCTAAATCAACTTCAGTCATACATAAATGGATAAACAACCCTCCGAAAGTACACAATGACCTAACCATAACACATACCATCCTCTTGCTAGCTTTGGCCACATTTTCACAGTCCACAACCACGAAATAATCTGCTCCTGAGAACTCTCGTTCTCCAAATACATTGAACACACGAACCACCATATTTGATTCTAACTCCACCACCCGAATGTCTAACACATCTCTTGTCACGCCCCGAACCTAGGGGGTGAGACCGACACAAGATGCCTCACCTATACTTGTATACCAACTTGCAACTAAGGGACTCTGAACATATGATGTCATACTTTGGCTATGGCTACATTTCAAGACAATTTGCAAAGAAAAATATAAAACTGAATGGAAGTTGAAGATTACTAAACATCAATATAAAGCTGGGCCGACAAGGTAGTCATAACTACTATAGCTGACAAATCAAAAATATATGCATACAAGGCCCACAAGCCCAACATACTACACTAACTAACAGGATAAGTCTACAAGCCTCTACTGATGGATGTACTATGATCGGAACATGGCCCAGATTTACCCATAACTTATATACATATATACACAATATGTACACAAAACTCTAGACCCGGCAACTTCGAAGAACGTGGAGCTTACTGATAAAGTTGAACTCGGGCAACACTTACTGAGAAGGTCTGTCTGTCTGAACCTGCAGGCATGAAATGCAGCATCCTCAGAAAAAAGGGACGTTAGTACGAAATAACGTACCGAGTATGCAAGGCAATAAAGTAACTGAAAGGTAAAACTGAACTAATAGTATAATAACTGAAAATAACTGGGAGTCAAAGATGATTTGGAGATATACTTACCTTCGTATACTGACTCAACTCTCGCAATAAAGTAAATAAAATAGATGTCCGGCCCTATAAGGCTCGGAACGTGTAATTTCTCCACCGTAGTGGGCTCACTCATAGGCGCTCTACCATACTAGGCTCTATATCTCGGCCATGCTGGGATCACTCAAAGGTGCTCGGCCGTAGTAGGATCGGTATATAACTAACCATCTGACCAGAGGTTGCCCAATGAGGGCCTATCCATTGATTATATCTAGATGGTGGGGAAAATATTGTAATACAGTATATATATAGAACCTCCGCTCTCTTGACAGGAAGAAGACAATACTCAATTGAATATGAAGTACCGATAAGGGAAAATACTGTAACTTATGAGACTAGGATAATGTATATAAATTCGGGGGTATGGACTTCTCTTTATGCCTCGTTATCAAACCATGCAGTTACCAGATCATGACAAAATGAAGGAAGGGGTTAACCTTAACATACTTGAGCTGATTCTCTTGACAATCCCTTTAACACACGTCTATTACGACAACATGTAACGGCAGACCGAAGTAGGAGAAAATCCATTTGATATTCTTGAGAAAGATGGTACCTTGCTCCCTTAGAATTTGCAATCCCATTGCTATTACGTAGTATAACTTCTTATGACATTTTTTCCTAAGATCGTTACCTTGCTGAATTTTTAATCCACCTCTCTTAATGAATTTGATCACTATATTGTATAACTTTTCTTGCTGAAGCTATCCATCACTTTGAAGATGTAAATGTCTTCATTTTTGTGAATTAAAGAAGTCTTGAATTCCATCTGTTACTACATGTAGTCATAAGCCTCAATTTGTGGTTTTGAGAGTTTTTTTTATATAAGTGGGTGTGGGCCCTACACTTTGTATGACTAAGACACATAATCTCAAAAATTTTGCCACCTTGAAGAATGATTTAAGAGTCATACTTTGTGACTTGTTGGCTGCCACATTAATGCTCATCCATTCGCAACCAATTAACCTCCAACATCTTAATTAATTGTTAATCAACCACTAAAATCAATAATTACCCGATTATCCACATAACTAAAAATTATCTCAAATTACTTAAAATACTGCTCGGTTTTAACACACTTTGTAAACCTACTATTATGGTAATGTGGCACCTTGTATGGCACTAGTCCATAAATACCGGTTATTTTAGCTCGGACCGTATTTTATCCCAAAATATCAAACTTCGACGGAAATTTATTTTCTTCGATTCGTTGACCCTCTCACGTTCATGAATTTGCTTATCACTTGTTTGAAATAACATAATGCTTATAATCTCAAAATAATCTCATTCCCGAACTTATGTCGATTCACTTACAATGAAACTTTAACGTATGAAAATGCGGGATGTAACATCTCATTTCCGAGCTTCCATCAGTTTATTATGGCGTACTTTCACGTATGATGACATGGGGTGTAATAATTCCCCCCTTTGAAACATTCTTCCTCGAATGTTGACTGATGCACTTATCATTATCACAACTTATAGCTCTTGTGAATACATTAATACTCTCCTTTCCATTTAGGCTTGTTCAGTGAATAAATCCAAATTCTAGGGTATTCCCACCTGTGGGTCTCTTTCTCATACCACGACATGTGGTCGTAATTCTTCCAATCTCATAATTCTTGCTACCTTTGGTCATTCAGCCTGTACGAATTTTTCCTTATATGTGTGCCTATGCGACTCTTCCCTCTAGATGTTAGCCAATCTCTAGGCCTCACTTTGTGAACATATAAAGAGCTTGATAAAATGTCCCTCTACCATATATAAGTGCACTGAAGTTCTTCGCTCGGTACTTTATTGAACTTACAAATATTTCTATATCTTATTTCATAGACTCGCTTATCCATTCGTATGACTTTACTGCATCTAAGTAGGTCATACTATACCATAGCTCTTACTTCGATTTATCGTTACAAAGGCCTGCTACCAAACTCCAGGTTACTCTTTTGCTGCTTATCATATATGTATAAGCCTAAATCCTTTAATGCTTCCTCATTACTGTTCATATTAAGAATAACGGCCTACTCTCATCTCATACTTTGTAACTCTTATCCATCCATTGTTGATTCATCTCAACATTGATCTATAATCTACCATTGATAACTTGACCTTTTAACACTACCGCTAGGGCTCATGTCTTATCGGGGAGATCTGGAGTAATGAGATTGATCCACCTCATAACATCCCAATGCTATTTACCTTACGTGGATATTTTAATCATGTACAATTCATGAATTCTTTCAAATCATTACTCAAGAAAAGTCCAAATGTCATCCTTTATTTATTACAATTACACCCTCATTCTACTAACATGGCATCATTCCATCTCTTATAAATGCTATTACTCGTAGACTCCTTTGAGTTCATTAAGGCTAAATAGAGATTTCTATAACTTAGAGAATCCATCAGCTCTCTCGTTTTTGTGGGCTTAATCCCGAGGACTTATCCATTCTCGTCACCTTCTCACTCACCCTTTCTTATCCTTAATCCTGTCCACCTAAAACCTTGTCGCTCTATCATACTTTAGCTTGCAACCTACACATATATTTATACTACTTGCAACCTTCCTTAAACCTCCTTGCATCATATATTTCTTTATGTTATTTGGAACGTCAAGCGAGACATCACATCTTCTCAAACTCTTTTTTACTCTTTTAACTAGACCTCTCAATACCTAGAAACCATAGGCTAGAACATATGCCACTGATGACACCTCTGTCATACCTCGATACTGAATCCCAATGTTTCTAGTCGTCTATCTGAAGTATGGGTTATCCACAACCTGCTGCACTTCAGTATCTCATACGTCGTTCACCTTTACCTTACGTACCTTAAAATATCGCCTCACATCTTCTATCTCTTTCCTGACCTCCCTTCCACATAGGTATAATTCACATCCACAACGTGAAGCTCTATTATAATCTTGTACCTCTGGTGCATAAACAACCCAGTGGGAGCTTCATACCGATTTCTTCTGAGGACGGTACTTCTTCTAACTGGTTTATCGTAGAGCCATTATAGAATATGGCTACTGTACTATCTCTCTTGTACCTCTGATATCTAAGATTAATCCTATAATGTTCTCAATCACGAGGTCTATAATTTTCTGGGTCCAATAATCAGATTCCTGACTTACTTCGTTGATGTAACTTTTTAGTTTCCCCCTCCTTCTGATCAGTCTTTATGTAGGATTAATCTATCTCTGGATCTATGACTCATGGTATTAGTTATTACTTTTATCCTTTCATGGGCGCTATGGAATATCCATGATACAATCTTCTAACTATTCAATCCTTTGTCTATGACCTGGACTTATTTATTTCTTTTATCTTATACCAGAATTTTCTACATCTGTATGCTTGTCATCATATATGTTGTATGGATAATATTCCAAAATCTTAAGTGCTTTTATAATGCAACTAACTCTGCATAATTAATCGAATAATTCTTTTCGTTCCTTCTCTGATTTCTTTAAATGCAAGACATTACTTTTCCCGGTGTTCTGCCCCCTTGTTGCGTGCATACTTAACTTATCTTAGTTCCCATGCATGTTGGAATACCATACCACTCATATTATCTTGAATATCACTTCTGATTTTACTTCCTGTTTATTAGCCACAGTGGGTGCCACTTTATTATGGAGTACATACAATGTCATTGTGAGACTGTTGTTATAAGATCATTCCCTCTCTAGGTCACTAAGCTTAGGTTGGGGCCTTATTTCTTGTTTCCTTAGCAAATATTTTGTTGTAGTACTTAGGGATATCTTCTGGCCCAATTAAAGCTGCTAGCTTATTATATCCTGTACCTAATGGAATTCTTGATTTTCGTACTCACCTATAAAATTCCTTAGTTACTTACCTCCACACTTATGTTCTTGTACTGTTGCTCCTAAACTGAAGTTTTAACTATATTCCCATAATACTCAAACGATATCTTTAACTACCTCAACTCTTATCTGAATATTTCTCAAGGTCACAATGTCATATCTGTGAGACTGAATTCCCCATGTTGGGCTTCACTCTGTTTATCTTTCACGATCTATTAATTTTTCTGTATCCTCTTACCTAGTCATAACTAGGCTCTTCCTAAATCAACTACTAACTAATCATCGGCCCACTCTCATATCAATATTCCGCGCAATCTTTCTTGGGTTATTTCCTTTGTCTTAACTTAATTATCGTACTGGCTCCTTATTTATCAATAACATCTCGGGCATGAACCATCGCTTCCTCTCCTTGACGTCGTGTTTGCATAATGTTCTGGAATCGTAGCCTATCTGTAGGCTTCGAATAAGTGCAATCTCATCCCTTTTTAATTTTTGTCGCATTCTTCCTTTACCATTTCATAATTACTAGAACCACTTAATTCTGATTAAATGCTACATCACTCCATATTCCCCCCATTTATGGGAGTACTAAGAGTTGGAGCTACGACGATCTACCTATAGATGTTTACCTCTTCAACTTTGGCGTCTTTTCACATTGTCGATGACCCTTACTCACCTTGCGAAAATCCTTCTGTACCAAGGATAACAAAATTTCTTACTCACGAGGGAGACACTTAGTGTATTTGGCACACACAGTGTGATGATCCAAGGGGTCATCCTATAAATTAAGACTCTATTCCAGGCTTATAAGGCTTAAAAAGATTAATTTTATTTACCTCGATTTGCATGCGCAGTTCGGGCGTGAAACCGGATAGCTTTCATGTGAAAATACGAGAAATAGTAATTTTTGGAATTTAAAACTTTGTCTTATTTGACTTTGTTCAACATTTTTAGTAAACAAACCCGGATTTGTGTTCTGACAATCTATGGAGGTCCGCAGTAAAATATGGGATTTGGGCGTATGCCCGGAACTGAATTCCAAGCTCCCTAGCCTTAGAAATCAATTTTTGAAAGAAATTGTTTTGCTGGATTTTTAATGAAATAAAGAAATGAATTAATGTTTGAAACCATTGGTATCAGGCCCGTATTTTGGTTCTGGAGTCGATACAGGTTTTTTATGATGCTTACATCCTATCTGTGAAATTTGGTAAAAATCGGGGTTGATTTGACGTGATTCGGACGTCCGGTTGAGAAATAGTGAAAGTTGAATGTTCTTTAGAAAAATGATGAGTTTTGAGGTTAAATTCGCAGTTTTAAATGTTATTTTTTTATTTGGTTGCACGAGCAAGTCCATATGATGTTTTTAGACTTGCGTGCATATTTGGTTTAGAGCCTCGAGGGCTCGGGTGAGTTTCGGTTAGGCTTCGGGATGTTTTTAAACTTGTAAAATTTGCTGGTGCACCAGTTCTGGTGTGCCCGCACCTGCGAACCTTTGGCCGCAAGTGCGATGTTGGAGGTGCGAGTACCTTCCCGTAGGTGCGGCCCTAGCCAGTGTTCCTTGTTTTGCAGATGCGGACTCCCCATCGTAGGAGAGGGACCGCAGAAGTGGAAACCCGTCCGCATATGTGGCCCAAGGGCCCAGTCACATTCCTGTAAGAGTGGCCCCCTGTCCGCACGTGCGGATGCGCAGATGCGGCCCAAGAATCGCATGTGCGAGGGTCGGGCAGTGACTTCACTTTAATTAGAAGTCCAACCTTTTTCTTCTTATTTTTCACAAAGGTGGAAGACCTAGGGCGATTTTCACAAGGCTTTTTCTTCCAAAGTCATAGGTAAGTGTTCATTAACTCTGTTCTTTCAACTACCCAATGTTTTTCATCACTTTTCAATCCAAGTTAAGAAGTTTCATGGTAAAAATTAAGGGTTTGGGTAGAATTAGGAAATTTTATAAAAATTGAATTTTGACCTCGAATTGGGGTTGGATGTCGAAACTAATTGCATATTCGGGCTTGGGGGTGAATGTGTAAACGTAATTTGGTCCGAATCCCGAGTTTGGACAAAGCGGGTCCGGGGTCAGGTTTTAACGTTTTTTGAGAAAACTTAGGAAAATAATGATTTTTCAGTAAAGTTAGTTCCTTTAGCATAAACTAATGATATTAAACTATTTGTGATTAACTTCGAGCGGGTTAGAGGCAAATTAAAAAGAAAAAGCGGTAATTGAGCAGTGAGTGGCCTGCGAAATTGAGTAAGTGCTTGGTTCAACCTTGACTTGAGGGAATAGGAATCCCCACTTAAATGCTATGTGAATTTGAATGTGTGTGGTGTATAGGTGAGGTGACGAGTATCTATGCACCACTAAATTATTGTTGAACATGGTCCCTTCCCTAGTTTCCAATTATTTGCTTCCGGGCTTAATTGTTTCATGATCTTTGAGGTTTATATATGTCTATTCGTATCGTAATTGGGAGTTGACTTATTGGTAAATGATATCGGAATGTAGATTTTATGGCTTGGATAGCTTCGTTAGGTGATTTGGGACTTAGGAGTGTGTTCGGAATGTGGTTTTGATGTCTGGTGTAGAATTAGGCTTGAATTGGCGAAGTTGAGTTTTTGGCGATTTCCAGTCGGTAGTGGCAAGTTAGCTATCGGGGTCGAAATAGAATTATGAAAGTTGGAGCAGGTTTGTAGTGTCATTTTGGACGTGTGTGAAAATTTTCAGGTCATTCAGACGTGTTTTGGTTGGTTTTGGCATCATTGGCGGAATTTAGAAATCTCAAAGTTCATAGGCTTGAATCCGATGTGATTTTGGTGTTTTGGCGTTGTTTTGGGTGTTTTGAAGGCGCCACTAAGTTTGAATATGGTTATGGGACTTGTTTGTATTTTTCGTTGGGGTCCCGAGGGGCTCAGGATGATTTCGGATAGTCATCGGAGGGATTGAAGTTGGAAAATGCAGCTGAAGAAGCTGCTGGTGCCAGGCTTCTGGTGTGGCCGCACCTGCGGAAGGGTAGCCGCAGGTGCGGGGTGTTTTGCGCAGGTGCAAAAGGGGACAGGCTGGAGAAAGTCGCAGGTGCGAGACATGGGCCACACGCCGCAAGTGCGGGTGATTCACCGCAGGTGCAAGATTTGGGCTTTAAGTGGAATTCCGCAGGTGCGGTTTCACTGGGAAGGAAGTATAACTACTTGTCTCCGCAAATTTTTGGCTTTTTTCATCACTTTTGCAAGCGGGTTGAGACATTTTGGGAGCAAATTGAAGAAGGATTTCGATGGTCTTCTGTGGAGGTAAGTTTCTCGGACTAAAAACTCGATTCTATGTTGTTATTTGACGGATTACGCTTTGAATTAGTGGATTTAATGTCATAAATTAGGGGTTTAGGGCTCGGGAAATTGAGACTTATAATTAAGGAATTTAGGGGTCAATTATGGTCCGATTTTGGTTAAAATTGATAGTTTTTGATTGGGCCTTGTTCCTTTAGCGTATATTTATTATGTTAATCTGGTTTTGGTTAGATTTAGAGCAATTGAGAGCCGATTCGAGAGGCAAGAGCATCGCTGATTAGTATTTGTGCCGGGTTGAGGTAAGTAATGACTATAAATCTTGTCCTGAGGGTATGAAACCGGGGGATTTCCTATTTTCTCACTATTTTTGGAGTGGTGCACATGCCGGATGACGAGTGTGTGGCGTGCACTAATTTTTGGATTTGGACTTGATCCTTTCCGCGGAAACTATTGAGTTGCGTATTTACTGTAAATCATATGTTAAATTATATTTTTAAACTATTGCTATATTTGGGATGTAAGCCATGTTTGGGGCCTTGTGCCGACTTGTTTAGACCCCTTGGGGGCTTTTACTCCTATTTCCTCACCGTGTTGACTTATGATTTAAAGTCAATCATATTATGTTTAACTGTTTTCGAAACTCAGCCTTATTTACACTATTTTGAGATATAAAATGATGTTTTGGGTCGAGCACCCCGTTTTACTGATAGCCTAAGTGGCTTACTGAGAGTTTCTGACTGAGTGAGGCCGAGGGCCTGATTGTGAGGATATTAGATGCCACGAGGTGGCTTGATATTAGTGCTTAGGATGAAGGAGCCCCTCCGGAGTCTGTACACACCCTAGTGAGCGTAGGTACCTACTAAATGCGAGTGCCGAGTGATTGGGAGGCATAAGTGACTCTGAGGTTGCCCGAGGGGGTGATATTGAGTTATTGTGAGGTATGCTGAGCGACATGATTATGAGTGATGATTTTCCCGAGGGGAGATTTATGATACATGTTTTGACCCGAGGGGCTATTTATGATATTATTTCATTTTACACTAAACTCTTTGGGTATTTTTCTAAAATTGTTGGAAAACACATTTTTCAAAGGATTTTACTGAAGTCGGGTTTTTAAAACATGTTGATTTAATGTATAGACTGTTGGAAAGAAAGGCTGTGCTTATTGTGAATGGATGATTTGATCTTATGTGTTTCTCACTGTTTAGACTTGATTTATTTTTATTACTACTGAGTTGGCGTACTCACATTACTCCCTGCACCCCTGTGTGCAGATACAGGTGATGGTCCTGAGCGCTAGTTTCCTTCCTTCGTGACTTTGAGGTAGCTGTTCCGCGTCCACAACATCTCTTTTCCCATTTCTTGTTTTGTACTTAGTTCCTCGTTACGAGTCTTGATGTATTTTGACAGTAGGGATATTTTGTACTGCTCGTAGATGCTCATGACGGTTGACTCCAAGTTTTGGGGTAGTGTATAAACTGTTTTACTCATTTTGTTGCTTTCAACTGCTTAAGTGAAAGAAACTTTTGTGAAAGATCGGAATAGTTTTGGAAATTATGAAATATTATGATATTATGTAATTGTTGGCTAGCCTAGTTCCATGATAGGCGCCATCACGGCCGACTTATGATTTGGGATCGTGACAAGTTGGTATCAGAGCCTAGGTTACATAGGACTCAACGATCATGAGCAAGTTTAGTAGAGTCTTGCGGATCGGTACAGAGACGTCTGTATGATGTGTGGCTAGAATTCATGGTTTTAAGCATTATATACCTTACATTTTGTGTGCATTAATGATAAAAATACACGTTATATGTGCATAATGGAGTCTATTTCATGTGTAGGTGAATTGGAGATGGAAGCCGAGCTAAATGGATGCATAAACGTCAAAAATACGTTCAAGAGTCGAAAAGGAAACACCCGGGCGTTAGCCGGGCGTTTGGCCCCTAAAGCCAGGCTGACCCTGGCGTTAGTGGGGCATTTGGCCCCTAACGCCAGGCCTGCCCAGGCTATAAGGGGGCGTTTGGGGCTTAACGCCTGGGTCCCTATCCGGTCAATTCCGAGTTTTGAAGGTTTTAAATGTTTCCCGGTTTGAATAGAAGTCTCCTACACGGTTAGGGTTTGTCCCAAACTTATAAATAGACCCAAAAACACAACTTTGGGGGGATTGGACGTGGGAGATTTCACGAGGGGTATTTGACGTGGAGGAACACACACGACGCTTGAAGGAGGCTTCTACCTAGTTTTTCTTCTCTTCTCTTCCTTTAATTTCATAGTTAATTAGTTCTAGTGTTTTGGGTGCTACATGAACGTTGTAGTTTGAAGCTTGAATTGTTCTTATTATTTTATCATATTGGTTTATTTATTCAATCTTGCACTTAATTATTTGATTGCTTGATCACCAATTGAATACTATCTACGAATCTAGGATTGAACTCGGGAGAGGGAATTCTAGATTGCATATAAGATTGGGTAGAGCAAGATCTTAACCCTTCAGGGGAGCGGATTTGCGGTTAGAATAGGAACATACCTAATCGCGTTGCATGGTTATTATACGGGAATTATTAATGCGTTCTTGTTAATCCTAATTTCATAGGAATATATGCGGTAGGTCAGCTTGAATAGGCGAGTTGTACTTCGGGAGAAGGCTACGAGCAATATTAACCTCGTCAATCAATAAGCCAGATAAATCAATTAGACGATTTACGTGGAAAACTCAACAGGATTGTTTGCTAACCCATAGCTCTAGAATATCGACTCTTATTGAATTCGTGTCTAATTTCGCCAATTTGTTTCGTTAGTTTCATAGTTTACTATTCTAGATTAATTTTAGTTAAATATTCATACTTTAGTATTCGCTTGAATAGATCAATTGTTTGGGTTTAATTTAGTTGATAGTTAATCACAAGTCCCTGTGGGTATGATATCTGGACTTACAATCCTATATTACTTGTCGACCATGTATACTTGCGTGTGCGTTTGGGACCAACAAGTTTTTGGTGCCGTTGCCGGGGACTTAGAAATTAACTATTCCACTAGATTGAATTTTTACTTTTGTCTGTTGAATTTTTTATTTTTTTATTTTGTTACTTGTATCTTAATTTAATATTTTATTATCTTTCTTGACATGGCATCTTGGAATGATCATTGGTCGAATAGTGGTTATTCTTATTATGACGATCCTTGTCCATATTGTGGAGGACCACACATGTGGAAATATTGTCCATCTCAATCTAATGTGTGGAATTTTTGTAATGTGTGTGGTTGTACGGGTGGACATTGGGATGGTTGTCCTAATTCTTATTATCCTTCTCAAAGATTTTATTGTAATGTTTCTAATAATGTTAATGAGTTTGATAAGAGCAAGGAAGTGGAGGATATGGAAAGCGTGGCTCGTATTATGGACTTGATGAGACAAGGAGCGGAGCAACAGAACATGATAGCCGAGCAACAAGTTCTTGACGCCTTAGCTATCAAAAGACTCCAGGCTAAAGTGGATGAATTAATGGCCAATTTCCAAGAAGAACCTCAACTCGACGAAGAGAGCGAGTTCCCACCAGAAGATAATTTTGAAGAAGAAGATATAATGAGCCAATCTTGGCTAGAGGAACAAGCTCAACTAACAAAATCTCATGAGTTACTTCGTTATGGTCTTTCAAATATGACAGAGCAACTGATAGAAGGAAGAATTGAGCTCAGGCAAGAGATAGACCAATTTGGCTCAGATATCCATGACCTGTAGGCTCAATTGAATAAAAAAGTTGAGGTGTCTGATGCCCTACCATCAATATTTATGGATACTGGCCAGCCTGTGGAGCGGAAAGAGGAAATCCAAATGTTTGACCAAATTATTAATGATGTCAAGGTTGATGAAGAGTATAAAATAGAGGATGTAAAAAATAATGCAGTTTTTGAATTGGAGCGTATTGTACCTCCCTCTAAACACTTTTCAACATTGTGTTTGGTTGGTGACATGGGAATTGATCAAGACGAGCATATAGAGGAGTCAACGGATGAGGAACAAAGTGTTTATATTCTGAAATTTGTGATGCCAAGGAGACAAAATGACATACCTCACCTAAGGGCCAAGAAGTGCAAGATGCGATACCTATTGTTTGGTTCCTTCATTTTTACACCACCACCCNTTGTTGGGAGAGAACTCAACCTGTATATCTTTTCATTATTTTTTTTAGTGTCAGTTTTGTGTTATTTTTATTTTGCAGGGTAGGGGAAGTCTGAGTACCCAAAAGTTGAAGCTGAGGGGCATGTTTGAGCTTAAGTGTGGGGTCATCCCGACTCTAAAGATTGAGAATCATGTTCGGGCTATGCCCGAGGGGGTCTCAGGGAGTATTTCTCACCCTTGTTTTAATGTTTTTCTTTATGATCATGCATCAAGGACTATGAATAACATAAGTGTGGGGTGGGGAAACTACTTTCTGAAGTGTAATTGAATAAAATTATTGTTTTTTTAGAAAAATATCGAATTTTTCCCAACGATGGATATGTTGGACAATTTTCTTGAGGGATAAAGTCCGATTTCAAAACGCCAAAAAGATTTTTTATTTTTTTTAGGATAGGTAGGTAGTATCCCTTGGTTTTTCTTTGGGCAACGGTTCTTTTCCAAGGGTGTAACTTGAACCGGGCACTTTAATTTTTTTTTAGAGCATTTAGGAAGAAGCTGAGTAACTTAGATATACCCCATGACATGCTTGATGCCTGCATATTAGGTTATGACATACATTTTGCTTTCCCTTATATTTGGTTTGACATGTGATGCCTGAGTAAAAATAAATAGCATATTTTGTGATGCCTTAGCTCAGTTGTTTGACTTGTATGCTACATAGTGTAATAATGCTTAATTCTCTCCATTTTGTGTGCTTGCTTGACTTAGAGTTGAATAAAACCGTTGTGATTGAGTCATGTGCAATGTGTGAGTGAGGTTTAGTGATTTTCTATGCTATCCTGTGTTGTCTAGAACTTGCCCCTGTGTTAATCGAAGCGAAATTGTAGGTTATGCTAGTCTAGGAGATGACGTAGGCATTTTCTTGCTTGATCATGGATGTACTTGTCACATAAGAATTACATTTTCCATTGCTAGCCCCTTTGAACCTTTAGACCTTTTCTTTGGTACCCACATTGCAAGCCGTACCCCTATTTTGTTCTTAAATTGAGATTTTTTTGCACCTTTTCCTCCTAAGGCACTTAGTCGCTAAAAGAAGTAAGGTGAGATATTGGGGATTAACTTTTTAGTGGATCCATGGAAAGACTTGTTAGTGCACTAAAAATTGTATTCAAGATTCACTAGCCATTGAATCTTCATGTATGGAGTGTGTGTAAGAAATAAAAAAAAATGATAGTAAAAGTATGTACAAAAAGATACACACCTCCAAGTTTTTATTAATTTG